>QAXD01000151.1:365563-413692 GCA_004335575.1 Haematococcus sp. NG2 | reverse complement strand
GCAGCCAGGGGCCACGGTGGCAACCCGCAGCGCCGCTCGGCAGACAGCCCACACGGCCCTGGGTCGTACAGCCACCGCAGGAGTGCACAGCAGGCGGGGCGCAGCAGCATGGGGGAGGTTGAGGAAGACGTGCCGATGTTCATGCCCCCCGTGTTGCCTGGCCACATGCGCCAGGCTGCCAGCGGCAGCAGCGGGGACCTGCACACCACCCTGGACGCACGTGAACAGCAGCAGCTGATTCTGCAGCGGAGTGGGTTGGGAGTGCTGATGCAGGAAGTCCCGCCCCTGAATGAGGGATCAGGGCCGGACCGCGACGACTCACAGGTCAGCCACCCCACGTTCACATCAGCCCAGATCGTCACGATTGGGTCGCAGCTGCTGGGCCACACCACGCATGGCTCCATGGATGATAACCACGTCCACTCCATCTCCCCAGCAGACCATGCAAGGCCCCACACCCTGGCATCCTCCGCTGAAGCACTGCCGCGCGACGCACACACGACTCCAGTGCCTGCTGTGGATGCGGATATGGGCAAGGCACGTGAGGAAGATATGCGCAGTGCAGACCATGGGGGACTGCGCCCTAGGGCGGCCCATTCGCCACACGGCAGCGTTGTCATGCCAGCAGCGGGCCAGCTGGCCCGTGGCGCAGACAGCGCCCACACCAGCAGTGGTAGCAGCCCACAGAGCCCTAGCCCAAATGCCCTCAGCCCTGCCCATGCGCATGAGTCACATGGGCCTCATCCCGGGGTGCATGGCGCGCACCATGTTGCACACCCGGTGCTCCTGCGTGGAGGCACTGGGGCGGCTGGGCATGGGCGGCTGGGTGCAGCCATGGTGGACCTGCTGACCAGCCCGCAGCACATGTTCAGCGGGCCTGGTGGTACGCACGTGATGAACTCGGTTCTGGAGGATGTGGCGGAGGAGGGTGCCACCAACTCCACGTCCTCATCACATGCAGCCGCCGTGGGACCCAGCACCAGCAGTGCATCCCAGCGTAACGACCCCCCCACACTGCGCAACATGGGCCAAGCAGGCAGCACCCCAGGGCCTGGGTCCAACGATGGCGAGCAGCATGCGGCCCACAGCTCTGGCACCCAGGCACGCACACCACATGCCCACCAGGCGCAGGTTGCCCCTGCCCATGTGCCGCAGGGCAGCAGGGCAGCAGTTGCTGATGGCACCAATCTGCAGGTGCTGGCCGCTGCCATGGCCTCTGAGGTCATGCACTCGGGCTCCCTCTTTACCTTCTCCACCAGCACAGGCGGTGGTGTACAGGGCCCCCCGAGCGCACCTGAAGCGCCCCAACGCCGCCCGTCCACACCCCTGCGCGGCAGCTCGCGCATGGGCAGCACAGGGTCGCCCATGCATAACATGGCCCGCAGTGCGTCACAGTTGCCGCTGCAGGCCGCGCCGGGCGTGGGCATACTGCAGGTGGACAGCGTGGGGGCTGCAGACAGCTCCGCGTCCGACCTGCTGCGCCGGCTGAGTGGCCGCGTGGCGAGCTCCGTGGCATCACGGCCCAACTCAATAGCCATGTGCAGCATCCAGGGAGAGCTGGTGATGCCGCACCATCATGCACACCACGTGCGCTCCCGCTCCTCAGCCAACGGTGCTGAGGGGTCTTGGGGCGAGGCCTCAACCTCCAACGCCCCTGCCAGCTCTTCCATGGCTGCTTCTACGCCTGCGCCCGTGTCAGGAACTGGCTCTGGCTCAGGGGGATCGCAGCAGCCGGCTGGGGCGCAGTGCCACCGCACGTACGACCCGCTGATCGCTGCCCTGCTGAGTGCGGGCTCAGCCCACGGTGGGGATCCCTCCGTTGACGGCGGGGCCAACAACGTTGGAGCGTACCTCCAGCAGGAGTCCAGCCGGCTGCTCACACGGCTGTCCGGCCGCGTGGCACCCAGTGTGGCGCGGTCGGACTCGCAGCACACCTACGGCCGCACCGTGTCAGCTGCATCCAGCGAGCCCAGCGACATGCTGCCCCTGTCAGGCGCAGATGCCAGCGACCCCTCTGGTCAGGGCAACACAGTGGCAGCCAGGGGCGGCACGGAGACGGCTGCACCTGGCAGTGCTGGGCTGCTGCAGGTCAGCCACAACGACGACGCGGTGGTCATGTACCTGCAGCTGCTGCATGATCTGGGTGTGCTGCCGGACCGGCTGATGGCACTCCTGGATGCCCCACCCCTCACCCCGCGCCAATCCTTCCAGCCTGCCGCGCACCTGTCTCCCGTCATTTCCCAGGACCTGGTGCAGTCGGGTGAGCCCAGTCTGATGATGTCCAGCTTGAGTGTGACAGGCATGACAGGGCCTAACGCCGCACATGTGGCGCTGCAGCGCCTGTCAGGCCGTGTGCTGCCCAGTGGTACCTATGCCGCGGTGCCTGACGCCCTCATGGAGGCGGACGTCCGGGAGCACACCACAGAAGGCCTGCCTGATGCGGAGGGCTTGGGTGGCAGTGTAGCTGCGGGTGCCGGCGCCAGCAGCAGTGTCGCTGCCCACCCCGTGGGCCACCGCATGAGCGCCGAGGGCGTCCAGGACTTGCTGCCCACGGTATTCAACACCAGTCAGCGGGGCCAGGTGCGCTTCCACCACCAGGTGGGCAGCGGCGGGCTCATGGGTGCGCGGTTGCGCGGGGCGCCACGCTCGGTATCTGCGCCCCGCCCCCGCAGCCCGCACAACAAGCAGGCCACAGGCTCGTCACCGCCCGTTGCGCAGGGAACAGTTGGGGCGGCTGAGGCGGCCGCAGCCGAGCGCGCGTCACCCTTTGCGCACATGGACCTGGTGCAGGCGGTGCAGATGGACCTTGCGCGGCTGCCGGACCGTGTCCTGCGCCACCTGCGCCTGCCAGGGCCCGTGAGCGCGGACACATCTGACGGGGCCGCGTCCCAGCGCAACTCAGCCATGCTGCCGGCCCCGGCAAGCGGTGTCTTAGCGTCAGGTGCTGCGACCCCGCGCCGCGGCTCGCAGTTCTGCCTGGTGCGCATGGACCAGCAGGCGCTTGCCTCCCATGTGGGCACACCCCTGGCCTCCAGCTCCCACCTGAACAGCGCTGTGGTGATGAGCCCCACATCCGGTGGCCTCTTCTCCAGCAACCAGCTGCTGGACACTGCCGGCCCCAGTGGGGTCCTGTTCTCAGGCCCCCAGGCAGCCCACGCAGGTGGTGGTGCAGGTGGCGTTTGCGGCAGCCACGCGGACCCCACCCTTGCCCTGCTCATGGCGGTCCAGGAGGACCTAGCGGCACTGCCCAGCCGCCTGGCAGCTGCGCTTGGCCACAGCAACCCTGCGGCAGCTGGTGCGCTCCATCAGGCCTGGAGCAACGCCAGCAACGTGATGGGGGGCGCGCGTGGTGGCCCGCATACAGCCAACAATGAGCTGGACACGGCGCAGTTTGAGTACCTGGATAGCGAGGGCGCCAGCAGCACACGTGATGTGCCTGCCACTGGGCGGGCCAATAGCATGGCCAGCTCCGTGTTTGCCCCCGTTACACTGCGCCGGCTGGAGGGACGGGTGGCACCCACACCAGGTGCCCACACGCCTGTGCCACGCCAGGCCTCACCCCCCTCGGCCCACAAGGGCTTGCACCTGGGATCACGGGCTGGTGCAGCTGGGGGCAGCAGCACCCCACCTGCGTCCCCCACACACCCGCTTGCTCAGCAGCAGCAGCAGCGGGGCGGGGCGGCAGTGGCGAGCAGCCACACCCCGCCATCAGCTCCAGCTTCAGCAGCAACTGCATCGGCCTCAGGCTTTGAGCAGCTGTCAACAGCTGCAGCGGTGGAGCTGAGCGATACAGCAGCACTGATTGCTGCAGTGCAGGAGGACATCTTGCACCTGCCTGAGCGCCTTGCTGCCATTCACGGCGGCTTCCGTGGTGCGCTGCCCCCCAGCTGGCGTGCATCTGCAGCTGGCCGGTCAGACACGGGTGATACCGGTAGCTTGCCCACGCCCCTGCACTCCGACCGGCAGCTGCTGAAGCTGGAGGCCCGCGTCATGCCCAGCTTCTCTGCCGCACAAAACGCACCACACAGCAGCAGGTCGAGGCGCGGCTCTGCAGGTACCCTGGGCTATGCGGCACTTGGAGGGCCACCCACTGGTGGTGGGGCGTCTTCAGGTACCACGGGCCATGCGGCAGCTTCATCCACCTCCGCTGCCACGTCCGCTGGCCTGACCGGCTTCACCGGTCTCACCACGCAAGCCAGCGGGCTCACTGGCGTGATCGGCAACACAACCAACGGCACGACCTGTGCAACTGGCGGTACGACGTGTGGTACAGGCGGCACAGGTGGCAACACAACAACAGGCAGTGGTTCTCAGCCGCACACGCCCAGCCCACCTCCAGCCCTTGACATGGACCTGCTCATGGCCCTTGTCCAGCAGGATCTGGCTGGGCTGACGGACAGGCTTGCTGGCCGCGGCCTGCATGTGCCATCGGCCTCCGCGTGCAACACTCCAATGCTGTCGCCACGCCACAGCGCACAGCACGCGCTGCCGCGGCAGCAGTCCCCGCACCGCGCGCGTGGAGAGGGCCTGGCGCGGCTGCAAGCGCGCATCATCCCCTCAGGCACCTCAACCCCCGCGTATGGTGCACGCGCAGCGGACCTGCACAGCGCCGGCCTCATGCACAGCAGTGCTCTGAACACGCGGGCGGGACCCGCAGGGGACGGGGGGGACCCCACTGCGGTGCACCAGCACCTGGTGTCGCTGCTGACGCGCGTGCAGCAGGACGGCGCGCGGCTGGTGGAGCGGTTGGAAGCCGCACTGGCCGGGCGTGTGATGGAGCGCGAGGCGCCGGTCGACGGCCGGATTATGGACAGCCAGTGCCTACGTCGGCTGCCAGGTCGTGTGGTGCCCAGTGGGGAGCTACACAGCGCCAATGCTGGCAACCTGGTGTTGCCTGCCCCGCCTGCCCCTGGTGCTGGGGCTGCCAGCTTGGCAGGCATGGACCAGCAGGTGCTGCTGCAGCTGCTGCTGGAAGACCTGTCACGCCTGCCAGAGCGCCTGGCCAGCAGCAACAACGGCAGTCATGCATCCGGCTCCAACGTACTGCTGCTCCACGGCCGCGGCAGTACGGGCGCAGGCGTGCCCTCGCGCATGCGCAAGAGCAGCCCCGGGTCTGTGCGCAGTGTGGACGGTCATGTGGACATGGCCTGCCTGCTGGATAGCCAGCGCCTGTTTGCTCGCATGGACGCCCAGAGCTTCAGCAGCAACGTGCAGCTGGCCACTGGTGCTGACTTGCGCATCTTGGACAGCCAGCGCCTGTTCACGCGCATGGATGCGCAAAGCTTCAGCAGCAACGTGCAGCCGGCCAGCCCGCTGCCCAACTACGATGCACGCCTGCTGGACAGCCAGAGGCTGTTCATGCGGAAGGACGCGCAGAGCTTCAGCAGTGCGCCCAACAACGTGCAGCAGCCTGCGGATGGGCTGGGAGGTGAGAGACTCTCACCATTGCTCAGCATGCTATGCACTCACTGCTCAGCATGCTATGTACCCATTGTTGTACCGTATTACATAGCATGTGCCGTTGTGCACCTCTGGCATTTCACATGTAGTGAGCGACCGCAGCAGGCACGCAGGTTTGTGTGCACACACCGTGTGTGCATGCAGTGTGGGGTTGAAGAAGACATGTGAGGACGACTCATGCTGCTCTGGCTGATGCCTGCAACATCACGCTGCCCTTGCACCTTCTATGTTTGCAGCCAAGCTTGCGGCTGCCATGCATGAGGTGACCTCTCAAGGCTGGGCCGGCTTTGATGTGCTGCCATACAGCGGTGCAAGCTCCTCTAGCAATGCACGCATCAAGCGTAATGCGCGCAAGGTGCGGCTGATGCTGGATCTCAGGGTTTGTGCTGCTCTTGCACATGATGTATTCTTGAAGACCATGACTTGCTAGGGCTGACATGGTGCACATGCTGGGGTGGAGATGCCTTGCAGGGCCCATGCATGTGACCCATAGCCTGCTCTGCTGCACTAGTAGAAGATGTGCACCCTGGCACATGCCGCATTGTGTGTTTGCTCACTCGCTGCAGACCACAGAGACGGGTGAGGGCGGCGGCAGCAGCAGCGGCCGCCAGCCACATGCAGCCAGCGGCCGTGCCAGTTCCTTCACGTCCGGCCGTCCCCTGTCCCTGCTGGGGCGCAGCATGGTGCTGGGGGATGTGGCAAGCCGCGGGGGGCACAGCCCGGACCGAACCTCGCCCTTAGCTGCCCGCGCCGGCACTGCAGGCAGAACACTGACTGAAGAGCCTGCCAAGCTGCAGGCTGCTGCATGTGATGGTGTGCGGGCCGGGCCTGCGCCTGGTGCACGCCTGCTGCAGGCACGGCTGACTGCCCCTGTGCCCGACTCAGCCCCTGCCCTGGGTGCTGGTGATCATGGCAGTGGCCACAAGGAGGCGGCGATGTTCCAGCTGTCAGGCCGCACACGCCGAATGTCGGGGCCCTCGCAGCTCACCAGCCGCGTGGATGGTGCTGCCGCTGTAGCCCCAGGTGGCACGGGTGGTGCTGCAGGGGACTTGGCAGGGGGCAGCAGCATGGGCAGTATGAGCCTGGACACGACCCCCGCGCTGAGCCATGCAATGCTGAGGACCATGGATTCTGTGGACGAATCATCACACAACGTGCTGCAGCGCCTCACCGGCCGTGTACTGCCGAGCGGACAGAACGTGATCCTGCCACCGCCTTTGCCGGCCTCAAGCCGTGCAGACCTGGAGGCGGCGGCGGCGGCAGAGCTGGCCATTGCTGCGGCTGCCACTGCCCGCGCCAATGAGCTGCGGCAGCTGTTGATGCTGGAGCGCGAGCGCGAGCGCGGCGGGGACCAGGCGGCCGCAGCGTGGATCCTCCAAAACCGCTCACGTCCGCCCTCCGAGACCGCCAGCTTGCAGAAGCAGCTAAGCGGGCTGAGTGGCATGGAGGTGCACACGTACACGCCCATTTGGGGCTGGCCCAGCGGGGCTAGCAACACCAACACGCAGGGGGCACTGCTGCGGATTGGGGGCACATCCCGCACGTCACTGCTGTCAACAGACATGAACGTCACGGACATGCTGGCCGACCTTGCCTCTGAGCGCCCCAGCCGCGCAGCCACCGACGCCACAGGCGGGGGCCCCTTGGGTCAGTTTGGGACCGCCAGTGGGGCGGCCACACTTGCCCCCGGCGTGGTGCCGGTCGTCCCGCGTGGCATGGTGCTGCTGCGCCCGCTGCGCTCCACTGCATCCGATCCTGCATCCGACACGATGCAGCTGATGAACCAGTCCCCCCCCACATCCGGCATGAGCGGCATCATCGCCATGGGAGGCAACATGGACGTGGGCAACACTGTGGGAGCCCACGCCTCCAGCACCACTGCACCCACACATCCCAACACGGCCGCCATGGGCGTGCACACAAGCACAGCGCACCAGTCCGTTGCTGCACAGCGCGCACTGGCAAGGAGCGTGCAGCGGGACGATGAGGTTGATGACTCCCAGGACTTCTTCACGGCTGGTGAGGAGTCGTTTGCATCTGGCAGCCTAGCCATGGGCTCTGGCCAACCGGACGCAGGTCCACACATGGGTTTCCTCAGTCCCAGGTCCCGCTCAGTCATGGGTGTGGCACCCGGGTCCGGCTCAGTCCCCGGCAGCTCACCAGCCGCGTCGCTCATCAGTACGGCGGTGCTCAGCAGCCCACGCCACAGTGGCGGCACGCAGCTTGGCGGTGCAGATCCGTGTGTGCAGACACCCCCGCGCAGTGGCAGCGGCAGCAGCCGCACGGTGATTCCGCCCACCGCACTTGCAGGCGCGCGCCGCTCACCCCTCAGCAGCACAGCCGACACACAGGATGCAGGCGAGCACGGTGGCAATGCTGCTGGTTCTGCTGCCACTGATGCCGCAAGCGAGGGCCACGCTGCGCAGCACGATGGCAGCACTGGCGGTGTTGTGTCCTCCACCACGTACACCCGCCTCAGCGGCCGTGTGCTGCCGTCCGACACGGCCCTGGGCCCTACCCTGCAGTACGGCCATGCAGCACATGCTGTGGCGGGCGCTGCTGCTGTGGAGGATGATGCACACCTGCAGCTGAGTGGGAGTGAGCTGCTGCAGGTGGCGCAGCTGCCCTCTGACCGGCAAGGCACGCCTGCGGCCTGCACACCGTCGCAGCCTGGCACACCCTCGACCCACTCCTCCAGTGAGCCCTCGGACCATTCAGCTCCACTGGTGTCCAGCCAGCCTGTGACCCATCGGACACAGGAGCCTGGGCAACATGCGGACAACGTAGCCCCACGTGTACGCGCAGCAGGTGGGACATTGGTGGCCGGTCTGCTGGCAGGCAGTGGCAACGGGGGGCTGGTGCGCAGCCCGCTCCTGCATGACAGCAGCACTGCCCCCAGCATGCCAGCTGCACTCATCAAGGCGTTTGGGTCTGCGGTCGAGACACCTGTGGACTCCAGGACACCGCTGCACCTGCACGTGGTGACCAAGGTGGGAGGGAAGGGCCGTGCTTGTGAGGAAGAAGGTGCTTGGGGGAGGGGTGGGGTGTGGGGCTATGAAGGTGGGAGTGCTCTTGGGCTTGAGGGCAGGTGGGTGCCATGAGGTCCTGAGAGGGCGACAGCAACAGCGCCGGCTCTGCATCAGGTGCTGCCACTTTGCTGTGGTGTCCTGCTTTGGGAGCACTGCGCTGGGTATTCAACACCTGGTGTTCATGCTGTTTGCTGACTGCTGCTGTCGTCTCTGGCTGGTGTGTGCTTGTCCGCAGGCGGCGGAGCCTCCACACACAGGGGCAGAGTCAGAGTGTGATGATGACACGCCGCGCACCGTGCGCTCCGGGTCATGGCCAAGGGTGTTGCGCAGGCTGAGTGGGCGGGTGGCAGAGGGCGACAGCGCCCTCGCCACTATCCACCCGCACCCCTTTGATGACCTCAGCAACAGCTCCCTGCCTGACGTGTCCTCTCCCAAATCCCCCGGGGCCATGCGTGACCCCACCACCCTGAGGGATGGTGTGGCGGATGCTGCCACTGCTGCCACAGGCCTGGTGTCCGTGCCCCTTCCACCTCCTCCTGTGACCATGGTGGGCGCGGGCACACCTGGCATTGGGGTTGAGGCGCCATCACGGATTGCGGCAGCGCGCAGCGACAGTGGCAGCGGCGCGGAGGGCAGCAGGGACAGGGTTACGGGTGAGGTGGGGTTTGAGCCCCAGGTAGCCTTTGTCACGTCTCGCCACTCCCGTGGCTCTGCGTCCTCCGGCACCCCCACCGCTGCCATGCCCATGCTTGAACATGGCCCCACCACGACGGTGGCATGCACCGCTGGGATGCTGCAACCAGGAGAAAGGCTGGTGGGTATTGACACAGTCAGCAGTGCTGGCGGGGGAGGCAGTCGCAGCAGCGTTGCGACCCACCGCTCCGCCACGCTGCAGCTGATGCAGCTGCTGATCCTGCCGCCTGGTGGTGGCGGCCACAGCGGGGGCGCCGCAAATGCTGCTCCTGCTGCTGCACCTGCGACAAGCACGGGTGCGGGTGCTGTGGTCAGCGAGCGCATCAGCCCTGACACTCCGGCGATGGCCACCCCTGGGCATGTGGCGTCCTATGGGAGCTCGCAACACACCTCCCACCCCCTGGTCAGCAGCAACCTGCTCTTCCGTGGCTTGACCACGCTGTTGCACCTGTGTGACGGGCTGGAAGGTGGGCAAGGTCCACTGTGCACACGCACCAGCACGCACAGGGACGCGAACACCTCTCTGAACCTGCCGCAGCTGGCCGCATCTGATGCAGCGGGTGGCCCAGGCGTTGTGCTGCACCACATGACTTTGGCTGCTGCCTCCCCTCTCTCTGGGCCCCAGAAGCCAGGCGACCCGCACCAGGATGCCGCACCTCGCCTGCTGGCAGATGTGGAGGATGCCAAGGGGTCATGGGCCAGTGCGGCGCGCAACTCGCCTGCCTGAGCATTTGCGCTGGCTTTAAGGAGTCGGCAGCATCGTGCACGTGCGGCTGTGCTGCTGGCCGTCATCATATGCCATGAGCTGTGCGCAAAGGCTGAGGGACCTGTGATCATATGCGCGTTGCTTGTTGCCTGGTGAGAGACCAGTCGCCGGTTGGTGGCCGCCTGACAGATACAAGTTGCTTGTTCTAGCTGCTCTGCATCTTCGCACGGCTGAGGCATCGCGCTTGTGCTGGCATGGAAAGTGGCAGAGAGCGTGCTGGTTGGATGATACAAAAGCTGTTGTGCATACTGCAACAGGAAGTAGCTTACAGGCTGGTGTTGCAGGAGGTTCACCAGAGGGGTCACAAGAGCAGTTGCTGTGATCGTGAACTATGCAGCAAGCTGTTGGGCGCGACGTGGACCACCGGCTAGTCGGTTGTGGGCTCTTAATTGAGCGAATGATCTTTTACCTCATGTGGGTTTGTTCGCAACTGCTTGCGTCCGTACAATGCAGTGGCGTGGGTGTTGCACTGCTCGTCCTTTGAGCGAGGAGGATGGCTGGGCTATAGGTGGTCAGGTGGGCACAGGCAGGCCAGGAACCATTTAAGGGATCAAGTTGCTGCATCACAGGATTCAACTTAGTCTGTTGCAAGCATGTGGCTGCGGGTGGTATCTGGTACGTATGATTGTGGGGTTTGCGTTCTAGCGGCACAGGTTCTTGCAGTCTCAGTCTGCTCTCTGACCCATGTTGCTACATGTTGTTGCTTGCACGCTCGAAGACGCAGTCAGGGCAGTAGGCTGTAGGCCTGCAGGCGGGCGTCCCTGAAGTGCTGTGCAAGCGCCTTGTTCTGCTGTATCAGCTGCATGGAATCAATGGGGCAGACTGTGTTATGGCTTTGGCTGGTTACCCACATGATTTCGTACACAACGGATGCTTGGAAGGGGCAGTCCAAGCCCTTTGCCATGTTTAGGCAACCTGGCCACACATCAGGCAACCCCATCATCAAGTTTCCCCGCTGTGCATGATGGACGCCACTTTGTTGTTTGGTTCCTTGTTTTTGGTGGTATGTATTCCAAAGGCTGGGCTTCACTGGAGGCTCTCATCGCTGGGCTGCCAGGTGTCTGTTGCACAGTGCAGCCGGGCATGCAGGCAGCAGCAAGCATGAGGCTTTCATGCGTTTTGCAGCACTCCGATCACATCACATCATGGGGAAGAACATGTCCTGCCATGCGCTTCGCGGCATTGGGACCGAACCACGCTTTCATAGGTATGTCCCAACAGTTTGGTTTGCTGGTTTGTTGTGGTGATTTGTTGTGGTGGTGGTGGTCGTTTGTGCTGACTGGGCAGCTGTTTGTGGACAGTTGGAGGAGGAAGGCGATGGGTCACTGTGTGCTGGGGGGAGCACCAGCAAGCCGGGATGGACACAACTGCAAAGCCACAGGTTACGGGCCCTTACATTGACGTAGCACATATGAGCAGTATATCCACAGATAATGAGTGCAGCGCTTGTTCCCTGTGCAGTGGGGATGAGAGGATGAGATTCCAAGTGAAGCGGTTAAAGGGGGGTTGACGGCACGCAGTTGCACTGCCCTATATCTCTTGGGCCCATGATGCTGCAGTCGCTCCCATCAACATAGTAAGAGTGTGAGGCGCACATGCTGTTGTGAAGCGGTTTTGCACTACCAACCCCTGTGCCGCCTGGGCGTTTCCTTTTTGCCCCTTTGTTGTAGCTTGCTGTTTGTCTGCCAGCCGATGTTCATTTTCACCGTCGACTGCTTGCGTGTGATGCTGATTGTGCCTGCTTTGGATGTGTGTTGGCATAAGTACTTGGTTGGCAGATCGTGTGATTGGTTCTGACGTGTTGGTTCCCAGCAGCTGGCGTGGCGTGATTTGCGTCGTACACAGCTTGAGTTGCATACGAAGCGTGCACGAGCTGCAAGGAGGTGTGAGGTGCGTGAGGTCCGCGATGGAAAAAGTCACGAGCGCTGATGATGTTGAAAGAGCAGACGCAGTGATGCACACGTGTATTTATTTTGTGAGCGCTTGTGGCAGGCCAGTGTTCTGTTCGCTGCTTTTCCCGGCCGGTTCTGCAACCTTGCAGCGTTGCCAGGCCGAGGGGCAGGTGTGGGGCACAAGAGCGCAGCCAGATGAGGTTGATATTTCTCTCCAGAGCGTTACTTGTGCCAAAACAATCTTGAAGAGGGCTGTAACAATCCACTGTTCCCCAATGTTGCTGTTCCCCAGTTCATGCTCATCCGGCATTGCAAGATCCATTGCATGCCTTAGTGCATCTAGTTCACGTTCATGTTACACAAGCCTTCAGCCAGTCACGGGCTGATCAGCAGTCCAAGCTCGTTAGTGTCCCTTGGTGTAGCTAACATCCCAAGTTTGTTGGCGTCCTCCTGACACCCATATCCAACCTAGTCCAGCAGCCATGCAGCCAATTTCAGCTTGGCTAGCCAGCAGAGAGGTTGAGAGAGTGAGCAAACAGTTCTTCCCCATGTCCCAGGCATGCATGATTGTACTGCGCTGTAGTGCTGGTCCAAGCTGGTTATGGAAATCGGTTTGGAACCGTACTATGCATGAAAAACATTTTCGTTGCATGCTTGGCATCACGCTGCTGGCTGTGGTGCAGGCCCTGCTCCTGTCGCATGGATCACTAGCGCAGGAGCACGATTCTTGCGCCAGGCCTCTAAAACCCATCGTTTTGCCGCCTCCACTGGCGTCGTGCTTGTACCTGGGACAGACGTGCGTGCACGATGGCACCTTCGTGCTGCAAGAGCCTTATTACCGGCCTAATCTCGACAAGCTGGACCTGCCGCGCTTTGTGGTTGACGATCTCAGCAGGGCGTGGTGAGCACATGGGAGGCGCTGACAGCTGAACCAGAACCATGCACCATGTGCAGCTTGCTTGCCGTTACCACGCCGCTGCTCATGTCCTGCTGGCCCACTCGGTGCTATCCCCAACTGCGTCTGGTGTAGAGATGTTTGTGTCCGCATGTCATGCGTGACGCGCAGGCGCAATGTGCGGCGTCGCATGGATGACCCACTCCCTCCGCGCCGCGACTTGTGGTTCGATGGGCTGAAGCCGCAGACGCCCTGGATACGCAGGTCCGGGTGCAGGTTATGGCATGCGATGTAGTTGAGCATGAACACCTGCCGAACACCTGCCGTACACAAATGCCAGGTTCAATCCAGCATGACGCGGGACCACCCCATGAGCCCCACTCATCACCACACCACCCACCACATAACAGGCCCACTCCCATTGAAGACTGCGCGGACCTCGCCCACCCACTCTTTGACAACTGCACCACTCCCATCTTCCTCTTCCCCTACTCCCCCTTCTCCTTCTGGCGCTTCTTTGCCTCCACCTTTGCTGGGCTGTGGGCCGCGCATGGGGCCGCATGGCTCTCACCCCCCTCTGCCAACGTGGCCTGGGTGGTGGGCATGCCGGGTGGCATGCGCGCGCCCGCACACGTGCTGTTCCTGTTGCAGGCGCTGTCCTCACAGCCGGTGCGTCAGCTGCATGATCTGTCCAGCCGGGCTCGTACACAGTGTGCTGGCCGTGCATCCACTCATGCACCCCATCGTGGACTCAACCAGACCGGCCCGGCCACCTCCACTGTGGGCTCTACACCAGCTGCAGGCAACGCAACCTTGCCAGGTCGGCGGCTGCGCGGCAGCATCAGAGGGGACGGTGAACATTCCGCAGCCGATGAGGGTGTGCCGCTGCAAGACGCCAGCACATGGGCACTGCATGCCGGGGCTGAAGCCACTGGGCAGATTGGGTCCAAGCACTCATGGCCTGGGCAAGCAGCCACTGCCCTGGACAGCGCAAGACGTGAACAGACCCTGCAGCACCATCCTGCGCACCACCATCTCACATCACGCCGGCTGTGGGGTGCGGCCGCCGCTGCGCCCTCAGGTTCGGCTGGGGCTGTGGGCAGTGGGCGCTGCTATGGCCGCGCCGTGTTGTGCAAGACGCTGCATCCACACCTGTACCATGCACCGTACTTGTACCATGCGGCCCGCCATGTGCGGCAGTACTACCGTGCTGCCATCCGTACTGCACAAACACATGTGGCAGTGCCCGCGCTGCAAGCCCTGCTGCAGGGGCTGCGCAATGTGAGCATGCAGCTGGGTGAGCCCTTGTCAGCAGCGGCCGCGTCAGCTGCTGCAGCCGCTCGCGCCCCTCCCCCACCCGCCATTCACATCCCAGGGGCTGGGCCGCTGCTCAGCCGCGCAGCACATGTGCCGGGGGTGCAACCAGCAGCTGCGCCTCACTGGGGCCAGCTGGCACCCGGGGAGGTGCGCGTGCTGCGCGTGGTGTTTGCAGCGCCCACAAACGCGGGCCTGGCCGTGATTGGGAACTGGGGGGAGCTGGTGCAGTGGTGCAGGGAGTGGGATGTGGGGGTGGCAGGGAGCGTGCCCGGCTGGCGTGCGGCGTGTGTGGAGCACAGGTTCGGGGTGGGTGCCAACCTCACGGATGACCTGGCGCTGCTGGAGCACACTGGTGTGTGTTGGCGCATGTGGTGTTGCGGGTTGAGCATGGAGGTCGCTGCGGGTCACGGGCTGACGACGCTGTTGTGCCTCAAAGGGGGCCGCACCTGTTGCGGGCCATGTGCACGTGCGTGGTGCACCTGACAAACACAGCATACACGCCCACTGCAAGCACACCAGGTAGCCCTTGATGCCCAGGACATGAGTTTCCATGCTTGCATGTGTGTTCTGTGCACGTGTGCACTGCCGGTGGCGGCAGACGTGCTGGTGGTGGCACATGAGCCGGGCGCGGCCGCGGCACGCGCGCTGCCACTGCGTAGCCCGACCTGCGCGTGGGGCTTCTTCCTGCCGCGCTGGGCATCTGTGTTGGAGGTGGTGCCACATGGCACTAACAGGCTGCAAGCTGCATCTGGCTGCAGGTGGGGTGGGGGCTCACTGGTAGCTGGGTGTGCTGGGTTGGTGTGCTCTGGTGGTGCTGGGCGCGGTGCCTGCTGTGGTGATGTGTGGCAAAAGTGAGGTGCTTCTGCACACGTGTCGCCGTGTGTGTTGGGCTGAAACTGTGCATGGTCAGATTCCTGGCTTCATGATGCGGTGAGGGTCAACCTCTCACACGTTGCAACAACGTTGCCTGCAGGCTGGCTGTGGAGCGGGAACGGTCACACTTTTACTGGGGCATAGAGGTGACCGACTCGGCGTCTGTGGTGCAGCTCAACCTCACATCGGGCAGCAGTGGGGCACTAGGTGGGGTGCGCACGGTCAACGCCAGCTACATCAAGCACGCTGCGCTGGCCCAAACGCTGGGGCGGGTGAGTGGCACTGCACTGGGTGGGCAGGCACGCCGTGTGCGGCGTGCATTGCAAGGTGTGCACAGGGGTTTCTGCTGCATGTGCGATCGAGGTGCTCAGTTTGTGGCATGCTTCAGGGACCTGGCACGCGGAACACACGCCACGGTGTGCTGGTTGTAGGGGGTGGGCTTGTTGTGCCTGTGGCTGCACATAGCCCGCATGTCCGCTTGAAAAGGGACCGGAACGCACTCACGGCATCACATACGTGTGCGCGCACACACACCACCCTGCTGCAGATGGTGGCAGTGGGGCGGGACCCGTTGCGGTACAAGCGCGCGCGTGACAACTGGGAGACACTGCGCACGGAGCACGATGCGGGCCACCAGCTTGACATGGAGCAGCTGCTGGAGGTGAGCAGCCCTGAGCTCCCCACATAGCAAACCAACATGTGACACTGGTCATATCAATCAAGAGGAGTAACAATCCACCTCGCAAGCGCGCAAATCACATGGTGCTGTCTTGGCCTGTGCTGCACGGCAGCCACACTGCAGCGGGACCCCATCAGCACGCCCCTCTCGCATGAGAACACAATCAACACATGCATCTTTGCTCGCTGTGTTTTTGCGCCCGTGTTGCAGGACCATGAGGGGTGGCGGCAGTGGGATGCACAGGGCACTGCGGAGCTGCTGCAGGGGCCGGTGGGCAGTGCTGCAGTGCAGCAAGGGCTAGGAACAGATCCAGCACGGGCGTATCAGCTGCTGGGTGGCATGCGCTGGGCGGTTGGGCGGGGCGGGGTTGATGCGGGGGTGCTTGTTCGTGCAGGCGCAAGCATCATCACCACTGCTCGTGGCAGTGAAAAGCCAGCAGCAGGGCCTGAGGCGGGTCAGGAGGATGAGGGGGAGGGTGCATGGTCCATGACCGATGCAGGAGCATGGCACGCAGCAGGACGGCCTGCATCCTGAATAGAATGGGATGTGTGTTTGTAAACTGCTTGGCAACCGCAGATAATATAACACGACTGCGTGGCTGTTCACGACAGCTGATGACAAGGAGATGGGAAGTGCAGCAGAAGTGCAGTAGTCAGGCTGCGCAGATTGATGCTTCCGCGTTGCTTTAAGTTTGGTGCTTGTCCGTGTGCTGCTCAGACCTGCGACCTTGGTCCTTTCCGGTACTTTAATGACGTCAGCCAGTTGTGAGCACACGGTCTGTGCTTGAAATCTGGCATCCGGCGTCTTTACTTTCATAAAAAAGCTTTGATATACAAATAGCGACGTAGCGCACTCCTGAAATCGATCTCGGGATGGACACGGGACAGCACAAGGCTTTATTAAACGAGGTTCTGCATCACGCACCACTTGTGCACCCGCCAAACACGTCCCACCGTGACGCTCCAGTTATCTCTCCTGGTAGGCTCTTTGCATCCTGAAACCCCACCGCAGGCACCGGCGCATGCACAATTACCACCAAGTTTGCCCCATTTCTGTTTTTTGCAGACGTGAAGCTTCAGCATTTCGACAAGAAGCCACTGTTGGACCAAATTGCGCAAGGTAGCAATGGGCTTATGTGCATGCGTGTTGTTAGTGCTGCGCGCTGTCATCGCCAACTCGAGGTTGCTTTTGTTCCCGTTACCTAGATCACAATGCCAACTGCATGGCACTTTTGCATGCTGGCATCCGTGTACTGTGTGTGTTTGCAGGCGTGCCCCTGCATCATGTTGACGACGCTAACAGGCATGACGCCAGCAACCCCAAGGTCGAGGGTGAGTGGTGGCTTGCTGCTGCACTGGCGACCATACAGCAATGTTTGGACATGTATATCAGTAATATCACCTTGACTTCCTGCTGCCCCTGCCCCTCACTCCTGCTGCCACATTGCCACGTGTGTGCTGCAGACATTGTGCTATATCAGAACAACCGGCCTGAGCTGCTGAGTGAGATCCGTGCAGCAGGAAGCCACCATGCAGTCGTGTCAGAGCTCAAGCACACATTCCTCACCGAGGCGCACGAGGTGATTGTGCGCGCGCACACGTTCCCATAGCCCACAGTGCTACATGCAGCTATGGTGCATGCATTTCAGCACACATATCACGATCGAACCCCAGGAAAGCGTTAATGGAGGCAGTAGGAAGCAGCCAGCAACTGTTGCCTGTGCTCACCAGTCACCACGCATTTGCCAAGGCATTCAGGCATGGCAGGCGCAAGCCGGCACAGAGTGCACACCCTACCAGGTGGGCAGCGCTCGCCCTTTCACCACCACCATGCCAGAGGCGGAAAGCACATGGTGACGGATGGTTGTGGGGCGTGTGGTGTGTGGTGTGCGTTGGCCGTAGGGTGGGCTTCCCCTGCACCATGTGCAGACTGTGGACAAGAGCACACCGGCAGTGGAGGGCGCACACGTGGGGCAGGTGAGAGTGCAAGGGTGGGGAGTGCAGACTGCAGTGTTGATGCAGGCTGCCAGCATTCTGGGCACCGAGTGCCAGCCGCACGCACCTGTGTCACATGTGCTTCACCTGGGAGATGTGATAGGAGATGAATTGCACGCCATAGCCTATTTTTTCGCATCAACAACGTTCTTGCAGATGCCTGGTCCACAACCGCAGTGGATGTATTTGTGATGCGACAGGCAGGAGGGATCTTAGTGGCTGCAAGTGTGACTGCACCTCTTGCCCCCCCCCTCACCCACCCGCAGTGGGACAAGGAGGGCTTCCTGAAGGAGGTGCGTGACCCACACTGGCTCAACACCGTGCCTGTGGACGAGAAACATGACCGCAGCGCGCCTCACATCCCCCCTGTGGGCGACATTGATGGCACGGTGGGTGTGGCTGTTGCTTCAGTGCGGGATGTGGAACACGCGTGGGTGCAGGGCATGCCATGCCTCGCCACGACCCCGAGCATTTCCCGGCACTGCATCATTGTCGATGTACTGGCAGCAATGGTAGGTGTGACATGCCGCTCATATCCTGTTCACTGTCCCTGTGCTGCCGTGGCCCCAGGTGGGTGTTGCGCGCCGCAGCAGCCCCGTGAGCGGTGGTGCAGCCACACACACGGCACTGCTGAAGGAGGTGGAGGCGGCGGGCGGGCCGCGCGCGCTGCACCCCCCTGAGGGCGAGGTTGCGGGTGACCGCAGTTCCCCGGTGGTGAGCAAGACGGCGGCCATGCGCGTGACGGGCGGCCCCTTGCCCCCGCATGGTGTTCACTGATGGCACAGCACCTCATCCCTATGCGGCACGAGTGCATGTGCAACGGGCAGCGTGAGGGCTGCTGTCTGTATTTTATCCTGTGCTCTGAAGATGAACCTGTGCGAGAGGTAGTCAAGCGAGGCATTGCTCCTGGCATGGAATCATCTCCAGCCCTTGCTGTGATGCTGGGCTGGGTCAGATGTGGGCATGCTCAAATTTCCTGGTGCAGCCAGGTTCATTGTACTGTCGGCTAATGTGTGGGTGTAGGTCTGTAGGAAGGGGCTGTTGGATAGGTTGGGTTTGCGCGCACGCTGACCTCATTCTGCAGATAGCAGCTGTGAAGGTATTTGTCCACTCTGCGCATGTGCATATGCATGATATGAACAAGATTCTATGCAAGCTTGCACGCATGCTGTTTGTGGCATTGCACGGGAAAAGGTAAAGCATGTAATTAAATTGGCACCTGGCGCTCTTGAAGTACATGCGCACTGTCTCCACCTGCCCACACAGTCACAGCAGCGTGTCAGCTTACAGCTTTCACCTGCACAGCGAGTATGTATCTGGCAGGTCCCTGACAGCTTCCAGTGTTCAGAGCAGGAGCAACACTGTTGTTCAGCCACATATATCCTGCTGTCAGTTGTTGTCCGTTGAACACAACACCCTGTACCTTGCGCAGCAACTACAGGACACAGACACTGCAGTGGGAACAACAGCCATGTGCCTGCCACATCCACAGGAGACAAAGGGTGCAAATGTTCAAGTCAGTTGTGCAACAGGTGCGCAGGCCCTGTACTTATCATGATAACAGCCTTCGCTTGCGAAAACACCAGTGGCCCAAACCATACCCACAACGGCTCAGGCACCAGGCAGATGAGCCTGCCAGCAATGGATGCAGTGCACAGGCACCTGCAGCACTACACGCACACCTCACGTACGTGCCTGCGGATCCAGCATGCATACCATCACTCATGTCGCATTTGCCAAGCAGCACGGCCAGTTTATACCAGCTACAGGTCGCCGCTCTGTGCCCTAAACACCTGCTCCAGCTCAAAACCACTTTGTCAATCCTGGTCCATGCAATCGTAATCACCTTCCTGGTCCTCTTCTTGTGCCCCACCATCCAGTGCACCTTGGTCAAGTCCCTCACATCCCATCTGTGCCCCTGTTGCAAGCCCCTCCATGCCATCATCGTCATCCCCTGCCAGCAGCAGGTCCTCCGCAGTGTGTTGCCGCACATGATCCACTGTGCCTCTGCTGCCCGCCCCACTGCCCCTGGCAGCTGTTGCATGCTTCCGTCCGGCCCGCTTGCCCCGTCGCCGCCCGCTGCCCCCCTTGCCAGTGCTGTTCCTGCTGCCCGTTGAGCCGCTTGTGCCACTAACAGTGCCAGATGTACCCACTGCTTGCTGGGACAGCGCAACTGCAGCTGTGACACCCCGTGGCCGCTGTGACACAGACCCTGACTGCTGCTGTGACATGCTGGGTACGGCCGCCTGTGCAGATGAAGTTCTGTGAGGGGACACTGCGGCCTGTGCCTGTGACACTTTCTTGCCCCCTGGCTTCTGGAACACATACATCGGCCGGTCAAAGCCGATTGCGGTAGACCCCTTGTTGAGGTCAGACAGCAGCACAAAGCCCAGGCCCTGCAGTTGGCATCACCAGCGGGCAAGCAAGTTCATGTCATGTACATGGTTGGTAGCATGTTCATGACATGAACATGGTTGCTAGCAAGTGCTACACAGGAGCAGCAGGTCAGCGGCATGCCCACTGCCTATCACAGCTGGCACCTCACACGGCCCAGGAGCCAAGGACACTGTCTCATATGCCCTCACACCACGACCTTGTCTGCACCCCAGCCTGCTCGACCACATCCTACCCTGTGCTGCTCAGCCCTGCTGTGGCACCAGCTTTGAACAAGCCTGTGCCTTGACAGCAGGGTGGTTGTGGAGTCATGCAGAGAAACCGCACACAAAACCATGCCCTATACCACCAGGATCCCACCTGCAGGATATCTGGGAAGGCCTCGGGCCGCAGGCGGAGTGCTTCCAGGTCGCGTGTGGTGCGCCCACCAGCGGTGTGGCGCTTGGTCACAGCTGAGCAGTAGGAGCGCCACGGCTGCGGCTCTAGCACCAGGTAACCACCTGCGCCACAGCGCAAAGTCCACAATGCGCACCCACATGGTTCCTTCATGCGTGTCTGGTAGCAGGATGCACAAGGCAGGCATCAGGCAGCTGATTCACATGGCAGCAGCATCTGCCAAGTTTGGGCTGTCAGTTGCAGGGCTGTGGTGCGCGTGCAGGCAGGCCACACCCATGGGCATGCTGGTGAGCGGCGTGCCATGCTTAAGGCGACACTGCCATGCGGCACATGCAGCCTGATCAGTGAACAGTAAACACTTCATTTCGCACCTGGCTCCAGGTGGGACCAGAACTTGGTGAACAGCCGCATGAGGCCATCATCGCCCCAGTTGATGTGCACCCACTTGGTGACTGACAGGCACATGATGACACCAAACTGCTTGGGCACGCGCAGCTGGCGCGCACCGCCACCGCTGCTTGGCTGCGTGTGGCCTGAGGTGGCTGGCTGCGGGGGCCTTGGTGGAGCTGAGGTGGTGGAGGGGGCAGCCCCAGGCACTGCCGGCTGTAACGTGGGGTTGGCAGCTGGTGGTGCTGCAGCGGTACGGCCAGCAGCTGCTGCGTGTGCTGTGCCTGCTGCCGCTGTACCCAACTGCGCCCCATCAGGTGCAGTGCGTGCGCTTGTGCAGCACTCCTCACCATCAGCCCCCTGCGGCCTGCTGCCGGCCGCAGGCCCGTCACCCTGCACCTTGCTGCCCTTGCCCTGTGATGTTGGCATGACCTCATTCGCCCAGTCCATGGCAATGAAGGCCACACGCGACAGCGCGCGTGCTGCGGTACGTAGCGCTGCCCACGGCACGCGTGACGGGCGCTCAGGTGGTGGCATGAGGGTGCGCGGCAGTGGTATCCCGCCCTTTGCCTGTGCCCCTGCTTGCGATTGCCCCCCTCCTGGTTGGTCCTCTGCCTGGTCAGCGCCCCGCCCTGTTACCTGCTGCTGCTGCCTTGTGCTTGGTACTGCCGACGGTGCTGACTGTGGCTCTGGCTTGTGACATGCCGCTGCTGCCGCATCAGGGGCTGACTGTGACGGCTGCTGCAGCTCCTGCGCTTGCTCCTGCAGCTGCGATCCACTTTGCACCGCCTCCGGCAGCTGCTGCACAGCCTCAGCTGGCTGATCCGATGCATTTCTGATCACGGGCTGCTGCTGCACATCCCCTGTCTGCTGTGAGGCCTGTGTCGCCTGTGGCTGCACCACGGACGACTCTGCTGCTGCCTGTGCTGCTGTTCCTGCTGCAGAGGCCTGCTGCTGCACGGGCCCGTCTGCAGGCCGCCGCGTATGCTCAGGTGGCCGGCTGGCTTGGCTGAGCCGGTGAGGGGTGCCCCCGCCCCCGCTGCCCCCTGAAGCAGCCGCCCCCGCCCCACACAGCTTCAACTGCTCTGCCACTTGGCTGCGCAGTGCGCGCAGGTTCCTGCCTGCCTTGCCGATCAGCACGCGGTCAATGTCCACCCCAGTGGTGCTGTCGCACCCATAGCGGGCTGCCACCGCCAGTGTCACACGGCCCTCATTGCACCCAACATCCAGCATGGCGCGCCCTGCGAACCATTCGGGCTGCAGCAGCGCCAGACGCGGGTCATCATCAAACGCCTCAAATGACGCATGCCTGCAGGGTGTGATTGAGGCCAGGGTGAGTCGGTGGGTGGCGGCACACTCATAGTCTCTAACAAACACATGGTAACAATGGTGACTGTTCACATGCACCAGTGACCCAAACACGTGGCGGAGGTGTAAGGGCCGTCGACAGTTTGCAACAGCAGTGCTCAGCTGGCCACGCAGCTTCCTCCCTTAGAGCTGCCATGCCAGCATGACCAGCACCTCACCTGTATCCATAATACCCGTGATAGTTGCCGTAGATGAACTCGCGCTGCCGCTTCTTGCCCTGCCCTTTGCTGCTTGCATTGCTCACGCCGCTGGTTGATGGCTGGCACGACTCTGGGGCCCTGTGCCGCGGCTGGGGCTGGCTGTTGGGTGCGTGTTGGCTGATTCGCTGAGGGGGCCGGGGTGGCTGCATGGAAGCCGCACCAGGGGCATGGTCTGTCTGCACTGGGCTGGCTGTTGAATGGGTGTTGTGTGTGTCTCCCATATGCCCGCCCGCCTCTGCGCCATCAGCGGCTCCCTGATCAGAGCCTTCTGCCCTGCTGCAGCTTGCTGCGCCAGCAGCGGTTGGCACCGGGCGCAGCTGCTGCTGCAGCATGCGGACCATGTGTGACATGTCAGCACCGCCCTGTGGTGGGCCTCGGCCTGGCAGCGCTGCACGGACTGGCGGTGGCCCGGTCACATGCCCAGTGCCGGTGACGTGGGTGGATGTGCCAGCGCCTGGCGCCACGCTCACTGTCGTAAGAGTGGGGTCGTCTGTGCTGCTGTTCACTGCTGCGCCATGTGCCAAGAGCGGCCAGTCCGTACCCTCGGCAGCCCCGCCGTGTCCCACACCACCTGCGCCCATGCCCTGGACATGCCCCACCTTGCGGCGCTTTGGCTGCGGCATGCGAGATGTGCCGGCAGCTCCTGAGTTGCTCCCAGGCCAACCTGGGCCATGGTGCTGCGGTCCATGCGCATGACGCGCACCATGACCAGATGACTGAATAGACGCTGCCTCACCGTCGGCGTGGCTTGCACAAGGTGTCGCGTCCTGTGATTGGTATGCAGCATCGTCAACAGCGTCTGTTCCACGGTTGACGTCGGTGGGGTTGTCTGCACAAGTCCTGCCCACGGCCTGTAAGAGACAAATGGGTATTCTCAGTATGTAACAAAAAATATGGCAGGGCGACGGCAGCAACTGCACATACCTTGTTATAAAGCTTGCTGAGCTTCTTGCGCGCCTTCTTCAGTTGTGTCTTGCTTAATGAGGCTCTCTCAAGATCCCGCTTCTGTCGTAACAATTGCGCCTCTTTGAAGACATCTCGCTGTTGTGTACTCGCATCGTCCGCCATTCAGATTTGACTAAGTCATTGAAATACTGGATGAATAAGCTAAAATTCCAACCTCGTGGGCCGGACGCGACTTGAAGGGACCAACACCAAGCTCATTTTTCTCACAATCCTACCAGCCGAAGCTTACGCAGCACCGCCAGGACGCACTGCACTGCGCCGCTGCCCTTCATCTCTCAGGGTCCAGCGGCTCTTGAGGCCTCTTGTCACTCCTACGAAGGTGCAGGTCACATTGCGGCAACAACCGCGCTTCAGCTCATGTTCATCCTGTGTAACTGATTTTTCTATTCATACTATTCCTTTCACAACATCGTTCTGTGCGCCCGCCCTGCGTTTTTGCTTTATTTTCTGTGCTGCAAGCTCTCGCCAACTCTGAAAGACGTGTAAGTGCAGATCTGCGGCTAATGCCGTCGTTTGTTCTCTCAAGGGACTGAGCACACAACTTACAGTTGCCTCCAGCCTGCATCAGAACAGCGCCATTCTGGACGTCAATACGTGCCACTCAGACGCCAGTCGATGGCATAAGGCCCCACCAATGCAAGCTGCTTCAGTTGAAAATAACTCTTGACTCATAACCCTGGAATGGAGCAAATGCAGCCATGTCCTCAGTACTATCCTGCCTGAGCTTGAAAACTCGTCATCTACTTGTGGGCCGTTCAGCTCTGCGGATCGCCTTCATTCCTGGCAAGCTATACCAGCTCTAGTGACAGCTCCGTCTCTAACAGCAGCATGGGCATGGTGCATCCACGGGGCAGTGCCACAGCGATGCAGGCTGTACTGCTGGCGCTGGTCGCCCTGACATGCTTGCCTCAGCTGCCTCAAGCAGCAGGCTCTGGCGTGGTGCTGGTGTACATGCCAGGCTGGTGAGCAGAGCGGGCCGTACCCAGCCCCAGCATGGCGGTCTGTGTTGCAATGGGAAGATGTGCGGATGGCAATATTTTGAAGGCATAGAGCACATGACGAGTTCTCTTGCCATGGCTCATGCAATAATGCATTCTGGCTGCTGCTTGATCACAACCGCAGGGCCCAAGGTGGCCACTTTGATGTAGCAAAAGTGGACCTCACAGGTGTCACGCATGTAGCCTACGCATTCGCCCAGCTGGACACCAGCGGCAATGTGTTCGATGGCTATGAGAACGCAGGGTGAGTGCAAGGGGGACAGGCGTGGGGTTACAGGTATTGCAAGACAATTTCTGTCCTTACCTTACAACCCCACCCATATGGGCATGTGCATCATAGATTCACAAGATCCATAACATATCTTGACGTGAGCATGTGCATCATTTGGTGAAAATTCATCAAGTAGCAACACTTGCGCTGCCTTTGGTTGAGGTCCCTTACGATAAGTTCTGCCACTGAACGTGGATGGTAGTTTCAAAACAACCAACCCTTTGTATGCGGCCCCTACCCACTGGCCGGAACCTGATGGTCGTGTGACACGCCGCAGCCTGTTCTTCACCACCGTGCGTGCGCGTTACCCGTCCATCCGCATGCTGCTGAGCATCGGGGGCGGCGGCTTCTCTACCTCCACATGGACAGCCGCCACCAACACAGCTGCCAAGCGCACACGTCTCATCAACAACCTCATCACGTACGCCAACTCATTGGGGGCGGCAGGCGTGGACATTGACTGGGAGTTTCCATCGGCAGCAGAGCGGGATACTTTTGTGGCGTTCTTGAAGGAGCTGCGGGAGAGCCTGGATGCTGACTGGACCAAGCGCGGAGGCGGTGCAGGCAGTACGTATGGTGCTGCGGATGTTTGCAGGCAGTGTTGCACAGCTCGCTGCACAGGGCGTGTATCCGCTGCGCTTGGTGGCTCAATGCCAATGCCAAACTGTGCTATGCTTGTAACCATGCGTGCATTGTGCAGGACGCAAGCGCTGCCCTGTCACTGTTGAGCAACACATGTGCTGTGCTGGTCACACACTGCAGGTGGTCCTCCACGCCCACTGCTGACCGCCGCAACATCTGGTGTCCCAACATATGACATGTCGGGTGTGAACGTGGCTGCGGTGGGTGGTGAGGGAGATGGTGACCGCTGTGGCTGCAATGCATGTTGTGCATCACAGGCTGCAACCAGCAGCAGGCCCCATGTCTGCAAAGCCACAATTGGGGACATTTGACCTCCAACACTTCTCCCACCAGCACTCAACTTGCATTCTTCCTGATGCCCTCACACCGCAGTTCTGGCAGTACCTTGACTACATAGGTGCGATGGGCTGCCTGACGGCGTGCAGCTAGCTGTCAGCTGAGGTTGAACCTTTGCAATGGGGGCTGGTTGGGGTATGGCAATCGTACGTTGCCTGACTGGCAGGTGCATGTATACCTGGTGTGTTGGTGTGCAGGCATCATGACGTATGACATGCACGACCCATGCTACTGGTGCGCTGTGTGTGAAGTGCGTTGCTGCATACTTCGTGAGCCGAGCATGCGCCTGAGCTGCATTTCCCTGCTTTCCAACCTGTGCTGTGATTTCGGCCATCCTTAGCTGTGCTCACACGCGGCCCCATCCACCTGCCACACCTCATGCACGTGCACCTCATGTTTCATGCTTGCTCCATGTCTTGCAGGGAAACAAGCACCCACTTCCACACTGCGTGGTCGGACTGTGTAACAGCTGTCAACTGGTACAAGCAACAGGGTGTGCCAGCTTCGCGGCTGCTGCTGGGGCTTGCTGCGTATGGCCACGTGTACAAGCTGATCAATGCAAAGCAGTACACATACCCATCACCCTCTGTGGAATCACGCGACTGCAGCACGATGCGCACGGTTTGTGCCGTGCGCTGAGCACGTCAGCATACAGGACATAAGGAGCGTTGGCTGCGTATATATGCCAGCTGTGGCTGCTCTTCAAGTATGGATTGGCCATTGCTTGTGGTGCATGCAATTAAAGAAATGCCCTTCACCACTTGTCTGTGCCATTCCTTGCACGCATCATCCTCTGTGCAGATGGACTACTGGCAGATCATGGCTGACAAGGGCACACATGGTGGTAAGGCAGGAATCTTTGTGGACGAGGGCGAGCGCTCGGCATACTACGTGACAGGCGACACGTGAGTGGGGGTGGGCCAATCTGCCACCGGTTGATGAGGAGCAAACGTGGTGTTTTACTGTTTATCTGTATGCCGGTGTCTGAGTGCCACCAGCTGTTATAACCTGCTGTGATCATCAACCGTGGTTCTGTGCGTGCCTGAGGTTCACAGAGGGTAGCAGAAGCTGCCACAGCTCTGTGCCAAGTACATTAATGTGGCATCCCACAGCACTGGCAGGCAAAGATGCTTGGCTGGCAGCCGCTGACACACCCGCACATGCCTTCCAAATAAATGCTCATGCGCGTGCAGGTGGGTGGGCTTTGACATTGAGGAAACCCTTTACGCAAAGCGCAGTGGCGCAGCTGCTTTGGGGCTTGGTGGTGTGATGCTGTGGGAGGTCACACTGGATGTCTTCCCAGGACAGCCGCTGTTGAAGGTGGGAGCTGGCATGTCAGACTTGATTGTATTCAGGAGAGCTCTGACCACGCACTGACCTCAACGTCTGGTGTGAATGTTGTGTGCGTGCAGGCCATCACGTCATCCTCCCCACCCCCCACCCGCCCATGTGGGGATGGCTACATTGGTAACGGGCAGTGTGCCAACCCCAGCCAGTGCTGTAGCGAGTTTGGGTGGTGCGGAAGCACATCAACACAATGCGGTGCAGGCTGCCGCAGCGGCCCCTGCACCGGCCGCCCCAGCCCGCCGCCATCTGCCGTCACACGCTCCCCACCTCCTAGCCCCAAGGCCCAGTCCCCACCGCCCCAGAAGCGCCCCGCCCCGCCCAGCCCGCGCCCCACGCCCCCACCAACGGGCAGCGCCCGCAAGCCCCCGCTCTCCCCGCCCAAGACGCGTACCAAGCCCTCACCCCCACCGCCACGCCGTCGCCCTCCACCCCGCTCGCCTCCCCGCCTTCTCCCCGGCGCTCCGCCACCTGGCACCCCTGCCGACCCCTTGAGCCCTGACACACCACCTGGGCCTGCTGGCAGCCCCCCGCCACCTCAGGACCAGGGACCCCCAACTTGTGGGAGTGGCAATGTGGGCAATGGCCGCTGCCCCGACCCCAACCAGTGCTGCTCAATGTACGGCTGGTGTGGGTGGACGCCTGCGCACTGTGGTGCGGGCTGCAGGGGCGGGCCGTGCACGCCGCAGCCGCCTTATCCTCCTGGTGCGTGTGTGCAGGCGCATGTCACATGGCTGGTGAAGGAGGCAACGAACGGCCATGTCGACCACCAGTGACATTGTGCCTTGTCAGACCCATCGCACAGCAGTGATTGGCTAACAGTTGTGATCCACAACATGCCTCTCTCACAGGGGGTGTGGGCACATGCGGCAACGGCAACATTGGGAATAAGCGCTGTGAGCTGCCCTGGGAGTGCTGCTCCAAGTATGGGTGGTGTGCTGATGATGCGGATCACTGCAACAACCCAGCTTGACCTGGTGAGCAGAACTCTGATAGATGTCGGTGCTGTTTGGGTCACGGCAGATGCAACAGTACCATCCTCGCATACCATCTCAAGTACATGCTCGATTACCATCTCAGTGCAACTGGATGGATCACCCTTCGAAACACGGAGATTGGCAGCTGCCTTCAAGGTAGTGCAGAAAGTCTTGTTGGAGCATGATGAATGAGATCTTTACGTTGCTGCCTCGCTTCCTGGGGCTTACAGCATGCATGCTGCTGGCTTGAAGGACATGTGATGGTTGTTTCAGTTCACCACACTATCATACTGGCTTATGAGATGTACAGATATGGTATCATTTGGTTGGTCCTATGGGGCAAAGTGAATGCAAGTACAATGCATACACTGCAGCAATGATTTGCTCGCTTGCAATGGATAGGCGGCCCACTCGCATCTAGATGTGTAACAATGCTGAGATCAACTGCAAGGAACGTTGCACTGCCATGGCCATGGAGTGATGCAACTACCCGCACCATCGTCATAAAGAAGTACAGTCGCACAAACGTTACCAGTATAAAATTTTGCAAATATGCGACGATTTGAGTGTTCGTAAGTCTGCCAAAAGTTGAACACTGTCAGATCGTCCACTTTTGGTGCCCACTGTATCATTGCCAGCGCCCATAACCATGACCATCGCGCGATTTCATGCAACCTAAAGAGGTGACAGCTCATGCTTGGCCTGCACACTTCGTCCTATAGCACTTGCAAGTGCTTGCTGCTGGTTGCATTGCATCGGCGTCGACCCATCATACTGCATAAGCTGATCTTTTGCTGGTTTTGCGTTTACGTCTTGTTGCAAAGTGGTGGTGACAACGTTGCAAACCAACGATCACGATTACCTGCGCTCTGGCCACCTGGGTGCGAGTATCTGAGTAGTATCGTTGCAAAATGTGCTGGATGCAAGGCGGGGTCCCACGCTGAAGGGTCCAAGGCAGACTGTATTGATTGTCTGATGAAGTAATTGTCTGCATGTCTGTAATGAACTTGCAGGAAACTCACCGCAGCAGGTGTACTGCGTGCATCAGGGACCTACACAACACCATGGATGAACAAGAATCACTTGGGACACCCATTACAGCATGTAGCGCCGAGACCACATTTGAGGCGCTGCCAGAAGCTGTCCTTGGGCACATTGCCAGCATGCTATCCCCACAATCGTTGCAAGCGCTGTACAGCACATGCAAGGTCGCAAGGCGGGTTGCGGGCTTGCACGCCAAGGGCCTAACCTTAGTGGTGCCTGAGGGCCAGCATGAGGGGGAGGCAGCTGCGGGTACAGCATTCGCCGAGGCTGCTCAGGCCTGGGCGGCGCGTGCGGATGGTGTGCGGCTGGCGCTGCTGGGCCGCGAGCGAAGCGGTCGCAGGGGCTGCATGGCGCGTGAGGAGCGGCACAAGAGTGCTGACGCGCGGCCAGAGGCGGGCCTGAGCGCCTTCCTGGTGGCGTGCCCGCGGCAACCTGGGATAAGCTTGCACAACGGCTTGAGGCAGCTCGTGCTTCAGGTGAGCACGCCGATGAGCTGGCAGCTGCTTGGTGTGCAGGGAGCCGGTATGTAGGGCACACACACCTGAGCATTCCGTACACGATCGTCCCCCCTGCAAGAAGGCGCAGCAGCATCACTTTGCATCGACCAGATGCTGCATGTCCCACTGAAGGTCACGGCATGGGTGCACCATGCACGCTGCATGTTTGCACGCGACAGGGACTCCACGTGAGCGACCATCACACTGCGGCACTGGAAGCATGGCCCCAGCTCACGTCCCTGGGCTTCAGGGGCTGTACCCTGCATGGGGACGTTTTCCAGGTCTGAAGCCACCCACGCCGCATTCCGCATGTGATGAACACACACAAAATACATCACAGTAATGTTTTTGCGGCAGTTTGTCTGCAAGCCGCACCAGCAAGCTTGTGGTACCACGCGCTAAGGCTCCTTGATACAAATGCGCGTTGTATTGATTTGATGCGCGCACACATCAAGTCACAAGCTGTGCTGACAGTCACGTCGTATTGCTTGCCCCTGCCGGTGAGCATACAGGTACTGCGTGCACTGCCTGCACTGGCATCCCTAGACGTGGTGGAGTGCAACCTGCAGCACGATGACCCTGACAGCTTCTGGTACGGGCGTGGTCCACTTCCTGAGGCCGCGTTGGCTGCGCGCCATTCTCTGGGCCAACACCTGTCAGCTGCCACTGCCCTTACACGCCTCCACCTCTCACAGTCCGTCTACTGCTCACAGAACCTGACGCAGAGCCTGCACGCCCTGCCGTTTGCCACCGCCGCGCCCCCCAAGCTGTCAGTGCTGTCGCTGTACTCAGCAAAAGATGCAAGCCCAGCATTCATGGCTGGCTTGGCGCGCCTCACATGCCTCACAGCGCTCACTCTGTCCTGCTACCGGGACCCGCTGGGTCCGGACCACTTACAGCCCGTCCTCAGCTCATGCAGCCGCCTGCAGCGCCTGCGCATTCACAACGGGGTGACTGCAGGCGGCATGGCCGCGTTACTGGCAACCCCCGTGGAAGGCTTGCGTGTGCATGTGGCAGCCCTGGACACCTTCCCCCTGGACGCAGGTGACCTGCAGGCACCTATGAGCACTGATGCAAGCTGCAAGCTCGGCAGCCTGCGCGTGGACTATGTGCCTCTGGGGTCACCTACCTGCAGCTGGCTGCTCAGGTCCCTGCCGTCCTTGCACGCACCTCTGCATGTCACAACCCTGGCAGTGGACTTTGAGGTCATGGTGCGTGGGTCAGGCATGTGGCGTGCGTGGTGCTTGCGAGGACTGGCCCCGACCCGTGCGGATTTCGCCAGAGCTGTTGGTTGTGCATGCTGTGGTGTGAAGCTGTGAACCTGTGAGATCCATGCCTGCTCTGTGGGAGCTCATGTGATGCTTCTTGCTTCATGGCTCATGCTGCTGTCCCACTGCGGGACCTCAGCCCCTGGTGTTGTCCATGCACTGTACCAACGCAGGCGTACCTGGCCGACGGCCGCCCAGAGCTGCTGTCATTGCTGCGCACCCAAGTGGACGCACTTGCGGCGCACTGGGGGCAGCACTGCACATGCCCTGCCGTCACACTGCAGCTGGAACCATCCACCTGGAAGATGAACCGAAAGGTGAACAATTGGGCAGAGAAGCTATGAGGCATATGTGCCACTGTGCGTTGGGCGGGACATATTGATGGCTACAACATATGACGATATGAGGCAAGAAGCGTTGATGGGCAAGCACAACACTTGAGCTGACCTCCCTGCGCATCTGTATGTGTGTTGTACTGACAGGTGTTGTCGAGGGAGGTGCTGGTGGAGCGGTGTGCGACGCTGTGTGATGTGCTGTCCCCGCTTGGCCCGTTCATTTCCGCCATGGAGCCGCGGCTGCATGCATTCTGGTCCGACCTGGCCTCCGAAGTCTGCAAGAGGTTCGGTGCCCTGGTGCGCACGCTGCGCTTCACGTTTGTGGACAGCCTGGTGTCCTATGTTAAGTTCCTGGCTGAAAGCGCTGCCAGGGCAGAATCAGTGGGGGCTGGAGCTGCAGGGGCAGGTGGTGCAGAGGGTCCGGCATCTTGTGCCGGGACCCCTCCCAGCGACACACGCGAGCGCAAAGCACCGGGCACGGTTGCAACATCCAATGACTGTGAATGGCTGCTGCCATTCGCGGAGGTTGTTGCCATGCCCTGGCAAGAGGAGCGGCAATGGGACATCTATGATGGAGGCAAGAGGTGCAATGTGGATGGGATCGAGGTCCTGGTGCGGCTATGTACTGCACAGCCACAAATCACGCGGCTGGTACAGCGTGTGAGTGTGCGGAATGCAGTGGTGGAGGGAGAAGTGTGGTCGCAAGCTGAAGAGTATGCAGAGGTGCTGCGTGCAGCTCTGACAGCTGCCAACAGGGGTTATGTGTGCGTGGTGCTGGAGCGGGAGGGGGAGGAAGACTAAACCGAGGCTACAGCATGTGGAGAACACCATGCAGTACATGTGCAGTACAGCTCATGTGTGCCTCATAGGGATTGTAAGGCCTGCCTTCATTCCATCCGTTGCAATTGCTTGATCTATTTATTTGGTAGTCGCTCAAGTCGCGAACTGTCAACATGCTGTGCACCAAGCCATCCCTAGCGCGTTGCGCTCCCCGACAGCATATAATCAGGCCTTCAATGTGCCCCCGGACCCTCGGTGCGTTCAGCAAGTGCCTGACATACGCACAACACCACGTCAGCACCACCTTCGTTTTCACCTGGGTCACCATTCGCGCTCCGCAGGGCGAACATTGTGTCGGGCAGCTGCGCCGGAGTCCAAATCAGCGGAACCCATAGCAACATTGAGCTTTGGGCACTTGCTCACGATCCTCCTAGACAAAAAGGAATATCTGTCCGATGGCAGCAAGCAGGTGTGGGTCTCGTGCATTATCGATCTGGGTTGGTGATCAGGCCAGGGTTTTCCACATGTGTCCCTTTGCGCACGCATGCATGCTGCAGCACTGTGCGCATCCCTTGGTGTGTGCGCAACTGTGCTCCCAGGAATTGGGAGCAGCAAATGTGCATGAGCTGAACGCATGCCTATCTAAATACTCTTGAAGGTTCCAGACTGCCCAATTAGGGACCTGTGCTCCTTGTGTGCTTGTTGTCGCAGGCACTTGCCACTGCTGCTGGACTGGCTGCAAAGGACCAGGGCAAGGTGGGGATTCGGCAGGGGTGGCACATGATGAACCTGCTGTTGACAAACGCCGCAGAACCTGGTGTGCTTGGAACATCACTCAAGTGCTTGGACTCAGGGGCCAGCCTCTGGATTTTGCCCAACGTCATAAACATATCAGTTCAAAATGCTGCTGGTGCACAGTGCATGCCATCGCATGATGCAATTGGAAGTGCACCTGCACAATCTTGCAATGCGTGCATTTGGTTGTAACATGGCACGCGTCAGCCATCACTGCGCACAGCGATGATAATCATCGCTGATGAAATTATTTGGAGGATGTGAGATCCATGCCAATTGATACCTGCACCAACCTCCCCCACTCACAACATCCCTTCCTGCACGTCGCCTGCAGGTGACAGTGCTGGTGATTGCTGAGGAGGGCACCACTGCCAGTGACCCTGAGAAGCAGGTCGAGGCCATTTCGTGGTACGTGTAGCACCAGTGTTGGCCTCGTGCATTGCAGGGGACTTGATAACCATTGGGGGCTGTGGTTGCAAATGAGTGTCGCAACAAGGCAGCGCACATCCAGGATTACAGCTACACCACATGAGTTTGTCAGCGCAATGCTGGGTGTTTGTGCATGCTGTTGGAACTCTGACCGCATGCAGGCACCTTAAGGACAAGGGATGTACCGACTTCTCAGTGCTCCAGCGCGCGACCACACAGCCCGCGTCAGTGCTTGTCGGTGCGTGGTGCATCATGCTGTGTGGTGTGGTGTGGCTGAGCTGTCAAGCTGCCTTGTGATGAGCTCATGGATCCCCAACACTGATGCTGTCCCTTAAATCCCACGTCCGCACGGAGCAGGCGATGTGGCAGATGAGGTGGCGGCTGACGTGGTGGTGGTGAGCAGCGAGGCGGTGCATGCAAAGCATGTGGACGCCAACCAGCTGGCCGAGTTTGTGAGCGTGCCACTGCTGGTGTGCCCCTGATAGAGCCCTTGGCAGAGCATGCACGCATCTGCATGAGGTTGAAGTGGTGGGGCGCCGTGTCACTGTGTGCGGTGGCCTGTACAAATTTGACGGGACCGGCTGGTGCTCTCATCGAGGGGTTCTGTGCCAGGAGTGTTATTTAGTGTATCTTTGGTCTGTCTATGCCAGGGCTTGCCACAGCAGTCGTTGATGTTGCAAACTATGTTGTTTTGTAGGCACTGCACAGTGCATCTGGCATCATATGTCGCATATTTTGTGAAGTCAGCATGGCATGGGTGACGAGACAGTGTATGACCTCCACTTTTAATGAGTAGTTGGAAACCGAGTCCAAGGTGTATACAAATGCGTGTCCTTCAACAGCGATAGCTTTGTTCACCACCTCCCAGCGTAGCGCAGCATCAGTGCACACACTAGATGCCTGCACACGAATGTCGATTCTTACAGCAGCACCTGACCACCTGCTCAGGATGTGTCATGGCTACATTTCCAATTTGCCATTTGAATGCCTGTTACTTGGCATGCGTGTCTGATTGCTGCCATGGGGCATGTGGGCATCAGCACTGTGCAGGCTCGCGTGCAACACACCTACAACGGCTGGTCACAATGCACCCCAAGCAAGCCAAAGGTACGCTGAACCACACCTGCCCCCCCCCCACACACACACCACCCCAACCACAACGAAAGCTGGTCAGGTGTGACCCAAGCAAGCGCAATCACCATGAGCGCAAACTGCAGTGGACGTGCATGCACTCTTCATGCAAAACGGATGGCACTTGTAATGGCATACACACGCTTAAGCACCAAACTTCGTAGCAGCCCCCACATCACAAGCCACAGCTGCAAAGACTCAATCTTGGTGCGCATGGTCACCGCGCTGCTGCTCTTGGTTATTGCCTGCGTCCACAAACCCTGGCTGCGGTGCAGGTGGTGCAGGCGGTGGCACGATGCCTGCGCCGCGGACACGCAACATGACACAGGGAGCATGTGATGAGGAACACGCCAACAACAGCTCGACTTGCAATGATGATATCAAGTTCCCCTGTGCAGATGCCCATTGATGCACAGCAAGCTAGCGTTCGCCAAGCCTACGACAAGCCAACAACCCGCACAGGTATCAAGCAGCTGCAACCATGCCTGCATCTGCAAGCACATGAATGAACTTAGCAGTGACTGCATGCACCTGGCGCCACCATGGCTGCATGCTCCTGCTGCTCTGTGGGGAACAGCGCCTTGACGAAGCCGGGCGTCTTCAGCGGCCGCCGGCCTGTCATGCGTGGGTACACGTCCTCCAGGAAGTAGTACGCGTGGCCTGTAGGCAGTACAGGCAGTACACGGTGGCACAGGGTGGTCTAGGACAGGGCCATAAGGCAGCATGGCGAGGAAAGGGACCAATAACGCTGAAACACGTGCAGCAGCCTCATCAGCTAGGTAACTTTTGTAAGACTGTCTGTACATGGCCACATACAGACCGAACATGGTCCTGCCATTATGCTCCTAGTTGTTTGAGCTGCGTACTGGTCTCTTCAACCCCACCATCACCACCAGTCCCGCCCACCGCACTGTGCCACGCACCCGCTGCCATGCCCATCAGGTCCACCACTGGCGAGTTGCCAAGCATGAGGCTGAACGCCAGCAGCACCCACGGCAGGTAAGGTGCTGTGAAGTTGAAGATGCCCAGGAAGGACAGATTGACATACTGCAGGAGGGGTGCAGGCCACGTGGTTGGTATTCATCAGCACAGGAAACGAGCGCTGTTCAAGCCAGCTGATGGCCTGCAGAACAGAGCCCTGTCCCTGGGTGGCAGGCTGACACCCCCTGAGTGAGACACGTCGTCAGACAGCAACAGCTCACCCTGGACCCCACGTGCCAGCGGCCAGGTGCGCACCTGGTGCCGCCGCCCCCACACGTACACCATCATGAACGTCAAGCTGGAGCCCAGGAACTGGATGTTCACAAAGGGTGCGATGGCGATGAGCAGCCCACCCCCCAGCAGCAGCATCCACAGGAAGTCAGCCGAGCGGCCGCGGAAGGAGCCTGAAACACACACGTGCAGCATGCGGTGCTCATCGCTCATGAGTTGTGTCACTTAAAAGTGAGGCGTGCATGGAGCCGGTGATGTTGCGGCCCCATGCCAAATGCACGACTTGGCGCACAGGAAGGTAGCAGGCATAACCACACTTCCATGAGTGCCTCGGGCACTGCGGAGGGCCAGCTGTGGCACTGCGCTGTGGTGCTGCAGTGTACGCCCTGTGTGTGCAGCCAACAGGCTCACTGCCTAGTGTTGTGAGCGTCGCAACCTGTGCCGTTCCCGTGTCCGATGCTGCACAGATGCCTTGCTCGCAGGGCGTGCAGATGAGTGCACCCTGAACTCACCCTCTTCTAATGACTTGCAGTACTTGAGAAGGAAGAACATGTGGAACACAAAGTCCAGACCTGTGAAAAGACCCAGCAGACTTGCGCACATGAGCATTTTCCAGGTAATCCGACTTACATTGGAACCACCCCACACATGATACAAAACACTGCAGCACCACTGGGCTAGCTGCATGTACATGCTGTGAAGCTGTGGTTTGTCTGGGGTATTTCGGCATGGTGCTTGCATGGTGAGGCAAGCCACATGGTCCTCAGCACCAAGACGCACCCAAGTTGCCGAAAAAAAAGAAATTCGTGACCAGGCGCCACAACTCATATTGTTGGAATATCAGCTTCGTGTTGAAGTAGATGTTGTAGGGCGTAATGATCTGCGCGTACACGCAAGTTGCCGATGATGCTAAGAAAGCCGATACAGGTGGCACACAGCGTCAATGCTGCTCGGCCTGCCTGTTTACCTCGAGCGCACACCCCACGGTAGTCAGGAAGGCCAGGGTGACATAGGTGCGCGTAACCACTGGTAATTGACGGTACCACTCCTCCAGCGCCATAATTAGGCACCGGGTTCCAACTCCTGCTGTCCCTGTTTTCTGGTCAGGAGTATGCGCCTCTTCGGACCCAACAACGCAATTGATAGCCCAGTCGCTGTAATCTGCAGCGCCACGGCTGTAGAGGACAGCAGGGCTCTCAGAGGCAACTTGTGCTCAACAGGATCGCTTTGTGGAATTGATTGTTCTCAAAGAACTGTCACTGTAATGCAACGGAGCACACCCATGTTTGCCAACCGGGTTCAACAAGATCAAGAACCTTCGTAGTATGGTGTCATTTACAGGCGATTCGCTGCAATCGTCCTGCAGCGGCACGCTTGTATATACTGATGAAAGTGTGGGTTGGTGGGGAGCGTGATGCCCTGTGCTTCACTGTCATGCCCGGTATGAACCCCGGTTTTTGGGCGTGTGTATTGACTGATCAGCTGAGGCTGCAAGGATGGTGCATGTACATTCATTCACATGCTGCTGTACACACATGCACCTGCAGCTCTGCTGATGGGGATGCCACTATACCGGTACTTTCTAATGCAAAAAGAGAACCTGCTCGTTGTCCAGTGTGGTCATGTGTGTACTTCAATTTGCGCAGAATGTCGCCACGCGTCCTGCACTGGCATGAGCACCTACAACTGCCTGATGGCAAGACTCTGGGGCACATCCACAATCCTGTGCAACACCTCAGCCTAGGCCCAGTCAGAAACCTGCGATTCCCATCACACACATTCCACACAAGGTCAGTGTTTTCATCTCCGTCGAGAGCCATTCGACGGTGTCGTGCGCGCTCCTTGCCAGGACAAGGGCCGCATCTGTTGCTCACAACCGAAGTTTTCCCGACAGCGTGCAAGTCACCCCCTCAGATCAAACGCCCCCCAAACCAAAATGTCCCATCAGCTTGTATCCCGTACCCAGTGCTCGGCGGGGTTGACTCGCAAGTTGCGACGTATGGCAGTGCGGCCCAAGGCAGCGACCCTCTCAGAGGCACCCAGCGGAAACTCTCAGCAGGGCCGGAGGTACCGCCTTCTGGGTTCCATCAGCAGGGCGGTGGAGCTTCAGGTGGGTTGCACGTCTTCAAACGCTCATGGTCTCGAGTTGAGTTTTCCGCCATATTGGGTAGAAACCCGGCAGCTGTGCAGTGCACAAGCGCGTTGCCGCGTGGCCGTCAGAACAACTTGTTGCTGCAGCCTTGTGCTTTAATGCTGCTGCCACACGTCCTGACCTACGCGGGTTTGTGTCGCTTTCGCAAGGAAATATAATAGACAGCAGCGCTATATTTTGAAGCGTGCTGTGCCGATGAGGTGGAGCTGGGTTATCATCAGCCTCAGCTCAACTTGTGTACCATGTACCATTCTGTCCCCGCTCATGTGGCCCATGCACACGAACTCGCATGCTGTACAGGGCGCTACTTCGAAGTTTGAGACACTGGCTGGCCGCAGCGCCATGCTTGGCACAATCACAGCCCTGGTGGTGGAGTCCTTCACGGAGCAGAGCCTGATCGGCACCACCGGCACGTTTGACGCCACTGGCATGGCAGCTCTGGTGGCAGGCGTGATGGCCATTGCAGGGGGTGGCGCGTGTGCTGCGGCCGCGCTGCAGGTGCGAGCGGTTCACAACCCGACCTCATCACATTGCGAGGGTACTCGACAGCGGGTACGGCCTCATGCGCCTGGGCTCAGTGTGAGGCCAACCACTGACCTATGCCCCTACCCGGTGTGCATGCAGACCTCCGCTGCTGCCCCGCGCCTGCTGGAGGCAGTGATCACCTCCCTCACCGCAGCCCAGCGCTCCAAGTCATCCTACCTGCAGGCCCAAGTGGACAGTGTGGTGGATGATGTGGTGCTGACCACCTTCAACACCGAGATGCTGCTGGCCCTGTCGGTGGACGGCAACACAGACAGCGAGGATGATGAGCTGTACGGCCCCTGAGCTGGCAGCAAGGCGCGGAGGGGTGACGTGCAAGCTCAGCAGCGTTAGTGCAGTGTGCATATGGTGTGGAAGCTCGGAGGCGTGCATCCCGCTGCAGACATGGCAAACGTAGTGATACTAGGCTGCTGAGAGGTGGCTGCTCCAGGTGCTGTAGCAGAGCAGCATGGGTGAGTGCTGAGTGAGTGAGTGAGCAGTGCTGTGCACATGTGTGTTGGGGGGCCTGTGTTGTGAGAGGGGATGGCTATGGTCTGTACACTCTGTAGCATGTTCCCTGCATTGGTGCTGCACTCATATCTGCGGAAGGGGAGCGTGATGTATGCATGCTCTGTGCAAGCTGCACCGCCTCAAGTGCGAGCGTTTTCAGGTGCATGCACAACGCGCTTGACGCTGGCTTCATGCATCAGCCAAGTTGCACTCGATGCAAGCGAGCTCCGTGTGTCTGGATTGACCCAGTGCATTTCATGACAGGGCCATCACTATTTCTTTCACGCTGCTGGTGGACTGCGGCACATCCTTGCCTCTGCTCTGCTTGCCAGTTGAACCGCTTTGTACCATAATTTCACCCACCAAACCATGAAGCCGGTGCACATAGCGTTGTGTGCATGAGGGCTTCGTTCTTTTGCTGGCCATGCCCTCGTTGTGCTACGGGCACGCATGTGCCTCCCAGCCATTTGCTGCGTTCTATACTTCTATTGCCCTGTGCACTGCAACTCTATGCACCTGCCCCAAAGCACTCTGCTGTTGGGACAGTCAGAGAGTTGTGTTCCTGTGCGCGACGGTGCTGCATGTTGCTTTAACCTTTCATCAGAGCAACGTTGTGCTTGTCCTCAGTGGGGCTCCTGAGAACAGCTGCTCATGAAGTTGCTAGGCTTGGATGACATCATGATGTTGGCAATTTGAGTCAAGTTAGGTGCAAGCGTAGGAGATGTGCACCTGAGTTGCAGGAGCCTGAGAGCTGGCTGTTTGGACATGTGAGGCATTTCCCCCCTGGTTGGAGGGGCTGGTGGCTGCATACCCTTGCAAAGTTCAGCACAGCCTAGCAAAAGCCATTACTTGCACGTGTCACATCAAGGGAACCTCATTAATTTGCGTGGCACAATGCATGTGCTTTGTTTGAGTCCTAAGAAGAAGATCTGTGCTTCATCATGCGTCGGAGGAGCATGAGCCTCTGCACTACATGACTGTTGCAACTGTTGGCCAGATTGCTGGCTGAACTGTGTGATGTGGGGGTCGTGTAACGCCCAACGCCAACCAGGCAATGTTTCAACCATTTACATGATAGTGGCAACTGCGCAACTAATTCCTAGTAGGAAAAAAACAATGTGTACCTCCGCACCAGTGTTACCTCCATCACGAATCCTGGTTCCATATGTTCTCTTCTGCAGAAATGAGCTGCGATGCAGCCGCCTGTCGTCCCTGGCATGTACTGGGAGGCCAAACACAGCAATCATGAAATGTTTGAATGCATGCCATGAAATGTCCGAGCACCTTCCCAACCTCTAGGCCACTGCAAGCCTCGTGACTCCAAGCCAAGCCATGCTGACATGCTGACATTGCGAGGTTCCTGAGCTACAACTCTACACTATCTTCAAGCATGTTGCACCCCTTCATTCCAATTCAAACATGCTGCATCCACCTCTGCCACCATCCAAAAGCCACAAGTCACCTGACGCCCATTCGCCTGGATGTGAATCTGCCTGTGCCAAAACAACTGGTGTCGCTCTGCCCGATGACCTACATTACAGCACCTTCCATCACATCACTGGTCCGCCAAAAATTGCGCATGCATGTTACATGCTCAGCACGCCTCAGTCATGCAAGACGCGGTCAGCTTCTCCGCCGCCTCCCGCTCTTCAGGGGACAATTCACGGAAGATACCACCTGCAGGTATGAACCACGAGCAGGCAATGAGGAGGCGGTGAAACATGATCTCACCTGCCGGCAAAATGAAGGTGGTGCACTCAGCAGCCACATTGGCAGTGTGTACACCTAGCCTGATGCGGGCTGCTGCGTCCATGCTGGTGTGCCGACCACAGCGTCATTGCTGCTGCGGACTGCCGCTGCCGCGTACACATGGGCCTGCAGCTCACCGCAACATGAGCACTCGTCCTCATCCCCCTCGGCCTTGCCTGAGAAAGGGGAGGACCCAAATGGTGAGGTGCCAGCCGCCGCGTTAGCCAGCTCGCCCTCAGTCACCACGTCCTCAAAGTCAGCAAGGTCCGATTCACCGAATGGCTTGTCCGCATCACCACCTGGACACATGGCACGCTCAAAAACTCAGGTTATGCTCTGCGAGGGCCAGCAGCCAATCAAGCTGCCCATAACGTTGCCCTAGTGCCCGTACACACAGCACGCATGACGTTCACCTGAGTAGCAGCAGCAACACGCTGAGGCAGGGGGGAAGGACCCAGGATCATCCCTGCCCCACATCTGCAAGTGGCATCCACTGCGTAGTGCAGCACACCTCCCACCGCACCCGCGCACCTGAACCAAATGGTGACGCAGCAAAAGCGCCTGGCGTCGGCGTCACGCCGTCCACTGCCGGGTACTCAGCCGCAAGTGCTGCCCCTGCCCCCGCCCCAATGATTGAAATAGAAGGTGCGGTGATGGGCGGTGGAGGCTTGGCAGCAGGGGCATCTGCCTTCTGTGCCTTATCAGGCTTGGGGGCCTCAGCCACCTTGGGTGCTGCGGGCTCTGCTGGAGCTGCAGGGGTTGCTGCCTCGATGGGCTTAGCATCCCCCTTGCCTGCGGCCTTGTCTGATGCCTCCAGGACCTTGGGCTCAGCCGCCTTGGGCTTGGGGGCTTCATCCGCAGGCATCGCAGCCGGTGCCTTGGCTTCCTGAGCCTTTGGCACTGGGGCTGCGGGCGTAGGGGCCTTGGCCTCCAGCACCTTGGGCTCAGGGGCTGGCCTGGACTCCTGGGGCTGCACCTTGGGAGGTGGTGCGGGGCGGAAGGGCGATGGGAAGAGCACGGGAAGCTGCGGCGCAGCGCTCGCCTTCTCCGCCTTGGCCTTCTCCTCTGCCAGCTTGGCAGCGTACTCCTGGATAAGCTTGAGCTGCTGCGCCGCCTCGTCCGCCTCCTGCTGCGCCTCAGCCGCTGCGCACGTAGGGGCCAAGGTGACAGGTGACATGAGGTGCTGCACAGCTGGAGCTTCAGACCACAAAATGCAGCATTTAGCACACAAGCAGGCACCATCTGAACCACAAGGTTCACCCTCACCCTCAGCTGCTGCACGCTCAGCTGCCTCCCGCTCTGCCTCCAGCACAGCCATCGCTGCATCCGCTTTGGCTTTCGCGGCCTTGGCCTCTGCAGTAATGCGGCCACAAAGTCAGTTTCACAGTCAGTGCCAAGGACCCCGGGGCGATGCTGACAAGGTTCCAGCATGTGCCACAGCACCCACACCAGCACGGCATGCAGCGTTGCATCTCCTGCTGCACCCCACGATCAATGGCGACTGTTCCTTGAGCCAAGAAGGCAGGCCATGAGGTACCCACCAGCCTCTGCCTTCTTTACGGCCGCTGCCTTTTCAGCTGTTGCCTTGGCCAAAGCCTCGGCCTCAGCTGCTGCCTTCTCCTGCGCGGCCGCCTCCTCAGCCGCCTTCTTGGCAGCAGCAGCAGCTGCCGCCTCCTCTGCTGCTGCCTTCTCAGCAGCCGCCTTTTGAGCCGCGGCCTTCTCGGCGATTGCCTGTACCACAAACATCAGAAAAACACAGCAGTAGCAGGTTGAGTTAAGGCCTTGGGGAATTCTCATGAAGCATATGCAGATGGTCTTGGAGTCATCACGCTGAAGTGGATGTACACTGTCCATGTGGGATGCATGAACGTGAAAAGCTGCACAATTTTACCTTGATCTCAGCCGCAGCCTTCTCAGCTGCTGCCTTGGCTTCCGCCGCAGCCCGTGCCTCCACCGCTGCCTTCTCAGCAGCCACCCTCTCCGCCACTGCGAGCAGATGGGCAACCAATTGCAAACAGAAACAAGTCACAGTGCCTGGGCTGGTAGCATACGAGATGAATTGCAGCTGCTCGGTCACCCAGTACCAGTGGCGTTTATCATGAACTGCATCATGTTGATCCACATTCGCGCGGGTGCCAGACACATGCCAGTGGTTGTCGAGACCACTGACCTTCCTTGGCCTTCTTCTCAGCGGCGGCACGGTCCGCCTCGGCTGCCTCAGTGATGGCCTTGACCTGACTGCTGGCTGCCTCAATCGCAGCCTTGGCCTCAGCAGATGCGCGCGCCTCCACAGCTGCCTTCTCCGCCTCCGCCTTAGCAATGGCTGCATTGGCAACACATCATGTGAAGGCAGGGAGAGGAGCAATGAACAGGCATGCCCCTGAACAGGCAGACATTTCTTGCATTGGGGGACATGCAGCAGGGCCTGAGCTGCACATAAAGATGCATCACCCTTCATTTTCCACACCGATTACCAGTATGACCTGCAAGCTGGCCCTCTTGCAAGTGCAGCTCATGCCAGCAATCGCATGGATTGATTACTCACTCTCCTTCGCACGTGCATCGGCAGCTGCCTTGGTCGCAGCTGCTGCCCGGTCCGCGGCTTCCTTTGCCTCAGCTGCTGCACGCTGTGCCGCCTGTATTGCCTCAGCTGCACGGCGTTCTGCGGCTTCCTTTGCCTCAGCTGCTGCACGCTCTGCTGCCTCCTTCACCTCAGCTGCCGCCTTTTGTGCCGCAGTGATCTCGTTGTACGCCTTCTCGCCCGCTGCCTTGATCTCTGCTGTTGCCCGTTCAACAGTATCCTTGGTCTCGGCTGATACCTTGGCCTCAACCTCCGCCTTGATGCTCTTCGCTCGCTCAGCAGCTGCATTCAGCAGCACACACAAAACAACGGACCTTGACCTTGAAGCAGCATCCGAAGGGCATCAGGGCTCAACAATTGCATGAAAACTGGCAGGATCATCAGCCGAGCTTAGCCACCAGCCTTGGCTGGTGCGTAGTGACCACTTTGCGAGACAGGCTGCCTCGTTGTGGTTGCCTTTTCAGACCTGCGGCAACCACACCAGCAGCTGCACAAGCGTACTCACCCTCCTTTGCTGCCTGCTCCGCAGCAGCCCGCTCCTGTGCTGTGCGTGCTGCTACCTCTGCCAGTGCAGCTGCTGCTCTGTCTGCTGCTGCCTTTGCCTCTGCGTTTGCCCTCGTCTCAACCTCCGCCAGCTCAGCAGCAAGTGCCTCAGCAGCTGCGCAACGCCATCATGAAATGCAGTTCATCAAATTGTGGGTGGTAAGCCCAGGCGGGGACGCAAACATGTCACCATACTTCGCACGAACCAGATGGGAGCATCAACAGTGCTAACACAACGTACTGTTCACAAGCGCACCTTCCCGCGCCTTGGTAGCGGCTGCCGCCTTCTCCTCAGCAGCCTTTGCAGCCTTGGCGCGCTCAGCTGCCGCCTTCTCAGATGCTGCCTTGTCGCTCGCTGCCTTGGCCGCGGCTGCGGATGGTACGCAACGACAGTGTGCGTGAGGCACAACACCCGATGCAGGGCCGCGCCCAAAGTGCTGCATGATGCGTTGATCTTCATGTAGTGCAATACTATGTTATCGTGCCAATCAAGGCAGACGAGCACGTCGGCCACCAGCGAGCGTGGTTGAGATGACCCAAGCCATCCACCACGCAACGCACCGTCCTTGGCAGCCTGCTCAGCCGCCACCCGCGCCTTGGCCTGCTCAGCAGCCATCTCCACCGCTGCTCGCGCTGCCGCGTCTGCACGCTCTGCTGCCTCTGCCGCCTGTGCTGCCTTCTGTGCCAGTGCGTCGGACTCTTTCTGCGGGCAGCGACCACCCCGCAGACCACAATGTTGGCAAGCGCATGCCATACATGCCCTTTGTCCTGTTTGGTGTGCAATGCTGTGCTGTGCTGTTGACATGGAGTACAGCTAGCATGCCCATAAACTTTCTAACATAAATTCATGTTGCACAAGTTTAAAAAGCACAGCGGTGCACCCTCGCAATGCGTCTGCTGAGGCCGCTTAACTAATCCAGCCCGCCAGATCCTCACACCACCCACAAACCTGTGCTGCATCAGCCTTGGCCTTGGCTGCGTTGGCAGCTTCTGTTGCGGCGGCAGCCATTGCACCGCTGAGCCCGGCCTGCCCGCACAGCACAACAGAGGGATTGGTGATCAGGAAGGAGCCTCGCTGACGGAGCACAGCAGGTTGCACAGCTGCTGAAAGCATGCCCATCGAAAGGAGCATCACACCCTCTCACCTTGGACACCGGCTTGTAGCCTGCTTGGTCCAGTGCTGGGGAAGGCACCGTGGCAAGCAGCTCATCCAGTGCCTCTAGAGCCAGGTCCACCTTGACGAGGCCTGCCTCAGGTGGTACAGGCCGCTTCAGCCTGGTGATAGCAATGCGTGTGGCAAAGTTAGTGCTCGTGACGAAGTGCAGCATCGACATGGAGAGGGGGCGCTGAGGTTGCTATCACGCACATTTCCACGGCAGTACCCTTTCCATGGCGTGCTTTCTACCGCAGCCTGTAAAAGCATGCAAGCAGCATGTTGCCACGTACTTGATGGCATCCTCCAGCACTCTGTCAAATGCATCAAGTGCACGGAAGAAGTTGTTGGCCAGTGCCGCACCGTCCTTGCCACCTGCAGCCTCCTTGTTCACCAGCGTGTAGTCCCCGAGCGCGCGCACGCTGATGCGCAGGCCATTGAAGGGTCCAGTGCGCAGCAGCTGACGTGCGGCCTCAGGGTCGGTGAATTGGATCTGTGGGGATGTGCATAGGCGGTGTGCGCATGTTCAGCACGATGCTCACATGTGAGTGTCCTATCTGTTCTGCAACACTCAGCGAGAATACTCAGACATATGCCTGTGGCCTGCGCTTCACATGCCTGCAAATGTGCACAGTATCGCACAGCCATCAGGCAGCGCACCTGCCCAGCAGAGAGCAGCTGCTTGCGTGCCTGAACTACAGTAGGCACATATGCCTCAATGGGCTTCAGAGAGGAGATCAGGCGCCCGACCCTGTACTGCTCCTTGGCTGCAGCAGCTGCTGCGCTGGTTGGCTCCACCGCGTTCGCAACTAGGCCGCCACTGAGCAATACGGAAGCTGCGATTGTGCCCGCCGTTGTTGCCAGCTTGCGCAGCACATCTGAGGATGAGGCCGAGACGCTCATCTCACGCTGTGGTAGAGAGTTGGGCGATCGGTCCGATTGTGCGTTGCATGCTGTCTGTAGCCTCTGGCATGGCTTCCCAGCCACTGCAGCATCGCCCAGCGCAACATGGCGAACAGGCTTAGCAGCTGACCTCGGGCCTGATGACAGCCTGTGGACGGCCATCTCCTATTCCTAGGAAGCTATGAATTTGATGGCTTGAACTCCAGCCAGTTGTGGGTGGTCGTCACAAAAAAATGCTTGAATTTGGAGGGAGGGATTGAGATTGCTAGTATATAGCTGTAATCTTTCAATTCATTTGCGTTCTGAACACTTTCACTGCCAACGTTGGGGCCAATCCACACGGCAACCTGTGAGCTCTGGGAGAAGGGTCGTAAGCAGCTGGTGATATTGTTATGCATTTCGATGGCTAGTCATAACACTGAAGATCGCCATTGGAACTCTCACATCGTAGCGGGTTCTGGAACTGCCCCCATGAACAGTTGTTGAGCTATATGCCCACAATGCCGTGCTGTAAACCGTGCACAATAATGACCACCCACAATAGTACTTGAGCCTGTGCAGCTGTTGTTGCAGCTGTCATCACCAAAACAATCCAACACACCTGCAATGGCAGGTCAAAATCCACATGACTATGTGTACTGCGTGCAGCGTTGGCTGCGTGTATGAACGTGTTGGAAGGCGTGTGGCCAGCGGCATGACAATGCGTCACTACTGCGCGTATGCATTCCTTGATGCTACCGGCTCCATGACCGGCAGCTGCTCTTGGCCAGTCTCTGGGTTGGGCGGAGGGTACCTGATGACCTGCAGAGTACGTTCGTATGTGCGCATGCATGCAGTATGGTCACCGAGCTCACTGCAGCATGACAAGGAAGTGGCCACTCAGCCGAATACCACAACAGTGGTGTACCACAGCTTTCAGCTGCTCGGTGTGCAAACTCAATCCATGAAGGCCAGCATCGATTCCTCATGCACCATATCACACCTGATGCTGAGGGTGGCCCAGCCCAACAGCATAGCGTTGCGCGGCCAAAGAGTTGTGCCACATGACGATGCGCGCGTCCGGCTTGTACATGCCTGCCTGCCTCTGCAGCATCAACAAGCGCAGATGAGCGTTGTTTGTGCAGCCAGCCTTGCCAACAACGCGATCAACATACCCTGGACATGTGAAAGCACCAGCGGCAGGTCCATGAACTCCTGCGAAAATCTCGCCCGCACCTTGTCGCGCTCCCACTTGCCCAGCACAAGCAGCGCTGCCAGCACCACCGCGATGCCTGCCAGTACGCCCACCACGATGCCAGCGACGGCACCACCTGACAGCCCACTGCCTTTGCTGTTGCTGGTGTTGGAGGGGGATGCAGGTGGTGGGGAGGCAGCAGGGATAGGGCCCACTGACTGGCTGCCAGCAACTGCCTGCGAAGGCAATTGGATGTCAAATTCACCAACAAATCGCAGTTGTGCAGCTGGCACCACAGCCACACCGATGGACTGAGCAGACCTTGGTCATCGCTGCAGAGCTCTAACCGCAAATCACCCTCTTCCCAAGCATGGCATGCGCTTACCAGCACTTGGCTTGCTGCAATCCCCAGAGCACCTGCGATGCCTGATGCCAAGGACGATGGCACGATGGTGCGTGCTTGCAAGTCGCCAGCTGCAGTACCATACATGCAGTCTTGCATCAGCATTATCAACACCACCGCTAAATGCAGCATCATGGTTCCTGCAAGCAGCGATTATGTGGCTAGTGATTCATGTCCTGCTCACCTGAGTTGCTGACTGTGAGCGATGCACGACTGAGCACTTGGATCGCGCTGGGTATCTGCACCAGCACGTTACCCACAGGCGCTGGCATCTCCACCGCCGTCACTGCGCTAATGATTGATGACAGATCCCCGGCAGGCGGCACCAGGAAGCGTGTCACCAGCGGCACATCTGTACACACGCTGCTGGCCTGCTGCAGCACATGCCGGCGGTGGCCGGCTTGCTGTGCCCCTGGCTGCAGCTGCTGTGTCAGTTGTGCTAGTTGTGCCACAGCTGCAGGCCCACAGTTCACGACAACAGAGGAGGGCTCATAGATGCCCAGTGTGCGTGCCACTGCCTGTTGGAACGTCTGCTCCAGGCTGGTGGAGCAGGAGGGGCAAGCCCCTGACAGGCGCAGGAGCAGGTAGGTCACGGCCGCACCCTTGCTCACAACAGCGGCTGCTGAGGGCAAGCCCTGCTGTGACTGGGTCACCGCTGCCATCTGCATTCAAGATGGGACCATTGTGGGATGTTGAACTACAATGCATTGGTGGTTGAGGCATGCCACGAGCTGGACAAGGAGCATCTTGGAATGATGATGCAATGCTGCTGGCCACACCCCTTCTTGTGCGACTGCACAGCCAGGAAGGCCTCACCTGGTCCAGCTGCTGATTTGTGGGCAGCTTGGGGAGCTCAAACACGACACGCAGCTGGCTTCCAAATGGTAGCGCCACTGGCTGCTCGGGGGGTGGGGGTGGGGGTGCTGGAAGGGGTGGGCTGGCTGTCGTTCCTGGTGTTAGCGGTGGTGACGATGCAAGCGAAGGTGGAGGGGAGGGAGGTGGGCTTGACACCACAGGTAAGAGAGGTGGTGAGGGGCGCACAGGCGGGCGGGGAGGTGGGGGCTGGCGTGG
>QAXD01000151.1:321543-363854 GCA_004335575.1 Haematococcus sp. NG2 | reverse complement strand
GGGGGGGGGAGAGGGGGAGGGAGGTGGTGATGCTGCCTGCACTGGTGATGGGGGTGGAGGCGGTGCAGGTGACGGCAGTGGAGGTGGTGGAGCTGGCCTAGGTGGGGGTCGGGGTGGTGACCTTGTTCCATCAGGCGGGTTGAAAGGTGTGCCTGGTATGGGTGGGATGTCTGGGGAGCTGACTCCTGGGGGTGGGGGTGGTGGAGGGGGAGGTGGAGGTGCGATTTTGCTTGGGTCCCAGTCTGCTGGGGGGTCCACACATTGCATTTGCCCACACACGTTGCTGATGGCTGGCGCTGGCTGAGAGCAGGAGTCGAGCTCCACATACGTGAAAGCTGTACCGCCGCTGCAGTCTGGGCAGTACGCCAGCAGAGTGCATGAATTCTTGTCGAACACAGGTGCGCAATCTTGCTTAGTTGCGTTCAGCACGAGGAAGGGCTTGCAACCAAATGCCTGCGGCAACAAGGCCAACAGCGCTGCGGCCCATACAAGTGCTCCTACGCTGGTACATTGCCTGTGCCGCCCTCGCCTTCTCCGTGGTGTGTGCCTCGTCCTGGTGCTGCTTGGCCACGGTATGCTGCTGCTGTCCCCGTTCATGCCGCACTGACTGCTTGCATGCAAGTCCACAGTCATCCAGGGCATATGTGCGTTGTTGCCCAAGGAACTTCCTCCAGGGCATCCCGTGCATGAGCTGCATGTCGAGCAGCAGCTTGCCTCTGAATGGTCAGTGCTGAGACTGTTACTGCTCTGTACACCTGCTTGTGGTAAGCCTCCTCCAGAAGAAGCAGGAGCTGCGCTGCTATTCGTCATGATGCTTAAGTCTGAAATGGCAGCATTCTGGCACCAGTGGACTGACTGCACATGTACGCACAGTCAACAGACCATCAAATCCTTCTGTTTAAACGTGATAATGAAAGGTTCGTGCCGCATATCATCGCTTGTATGCAATACCCATGTGCATATTGGGACCGGTGTTCTGTACAGAGTAGATTGTGTGCAATTTCCTAGTCTGTCGTGTATCAGCATGAGGAGCACACCATTCTTCTTGACTTGGTGGTTACGGTCAACCAACCGAAATACACTGGCGCACCGACCCCTGGCCCGCGATGCATATTATGCTATGATTTAGCCCTCAACAATGGGTAACAGCCCCTCCTCCAGCGGGGAGGCCCCGGCAGGAGGGGCAGGGGCTTCAAGCAGCCAGCAACAACTTATCAATCCAAGACGCGTGTATAACCCCTTCAAAGCCGGTGGTGACCGTGAAAACTATCCTGACCTGGACGAGACGTTGCAGTTCGATCCTAATGCAGAACCAGATTCAGGGCCCAGCATCGACACCCTGTCTCGGCTGTATCCTGTGGAGTTTTTGCCAAGGATGCCCAGCACTAGCACAACCCCTGAGGAGGAGCAAGCTGCACAGGCAGCGATTGATGAGTGGTTCAGGGAGAGGGCAGCGCAGCAGGTTGGTGTGCGCGAATTGCTCAGTGGATGCACGCAGCATGTTCTGTGCACAGCGGGCTGCTGCGACATGACATGCAGTCATGCATCGTTGTCCAAGGTGCGATAATTCTCATGCTCATCCATGCGCACAGGATTGCGACCCAAATCCCAGTGTGGTTTGGACCATGCCCGGCATCCCTTATGTGGACTCGCATGCATCCTCTGCAGCTGTTTCAGCACGAGCCAGCAATGCAGGGCAGCAGGCAGAGGCTCCTGGTGGTCAAGCCGCACCTGTGCACAGCTCAATCCTTGCTGCTGCGCCACAGCCAGGGCACCCACTCCAGGGAGCATGGGGCCTCTCAGGGACCATCCAAAGCTCGAGACCTGCAACAGAGCACGTTTTGCATTCCTCGGGCCAGCTGGATGTGGCCACCCTGGTCATGCCCATGTCCCATCAACCCTCCGGCCTGTCATCTGCGCGCGGCACACCATCTGCTCCAGGGAACCTGCACGCGCTGCAGTTGCAGGCAGGTGGCTCTCGTCAGGGGTCTGGGCATGGTGCAGGATCCAGGTATGGCTCCATCGCCTCTGCCAGCCAGGCATCGGCTTCTGCGGCCAGCAGCCATCACACATCGCACACCAGGTCGGCATCAGGCGAAAGTACTCAGCCAGCCTCACAGCACACAAGCACAGGCCCATCTGCAGGTGCTGCTGGTATGGGCCGGACAGGTGCCCCAGATGTGCTGCAGGCTCCCTCAAGGACCGTCACATGGCAAGCCGGCAGTATGGAAGGTGGTGAGAGCGGCACCGCCTCACTGAACCCCCGCATCATCCATGGCATGCGGCGCGGCTTCGGCAGTGTCGTCTCATATGAGGGTGTGCAGAGCGAGGAGGGCACAGAGGAGGGCGCAGGCGAGGAGGAGGGGCAGGAGCAGGATGTGTCGCAAGAGCAGCCAGCAGGCATGCTCATGGGCCCCAGCAGCAGTGACAAGCCAACAACACACATTGATCCAGGACAGGAAGGGCAACAGATGCAGCCAACAAACAGCTTTGAGGGAGTCGTGCCAGCTCAGCTGCCACACTTATCTGCAACACAGCTGGTTGTGGGTTCCACACAGCATATCACTGCGCCGCAGCTTCAACCAACAGCTGCAAGGCCACCCCTGTCAGGTTTCGACAGAGACGCTTCTCAGCTCACAGTGCATGCATCTGTCCAAAACATATCTATGGACCCAGGTGCCAGCACAGCAGCTGATGCAGCGCACACAAGTGGAAGAGAGGCAAGATCCCCTGAGCAGCGGCCAGCAGACCGGCCGCAGCAGTTGCAGCAGTTTGGAGCCCCACCTCTCAGCTGGCAAGCCATTGACGTTTCCGGCCAGCAGCCCAACATCCCCACACTCCCCATGTTGGCCGGCCCTGGTATGCTGCAGGGCTGGCAACCAGGCATGGTTGTGCTGTCTCACCCTGCTTTGGGCCTGCAGCCGCTGCAGGTGGTACAGGCGGGGCCGCTGGCTGCATCACAGGACCCGTTGGGCCGTGTATGGGTGGCGCCAGCAGGCGGAGGTCACGTGGAACTGCTCACACACTTTGCACCCGCAGACACAGACACAATAGAGCTGGCGTCACCCACTGGTATGGGCCGCACCAGCAGCTACTTGCAGTTGGGCCGCAGTGGGACAGGGGTCACAGTACCCCCACCTCGGCCGCCCTCATCACAGGCCCTGGCAGCCTCATCCCAAGCACCAGCCAGTGGAGCCAGACCAGGATCAGACTCGCCGGATAAACTGCCATGGGAGGCAGCGCCTGTGTCTGCCCCTGCCAGCCCTCCAGTCGCCCACACAACAACCACCCGCGCACACAGTACGCCCATCCCGGTGCCAGGCCGCAGCATGGAGGGGGAGTCAGGTCCACAGCTCCCACAAGGGCAGCACAGTATGCCGAGCATCACCATGGCGCAAGGGCAGCACAGTACAAGTGGCCAGCGGCATGCAGCAGCCTTGTCGGCTGGGCAGTACCATGGCCAGGGCCTGCATGTTGTGCAGCCTTCAGAGACATCCACTGTTGATGTGGATGAATATTTTGGTGCTGCCACAACACGCAGTGGTGTGAGTGGGTTTGGCACCATACTGCAGAGCCCCACTGGGCCAGAGGCGAGCACAGCAGCACCACAGGATGCAGGGCCACCATATGCTGGCTTGGGTGGTGCAGCCACATCCGGTGGCCAGCAGCCGCCCCAGACCACCTCACAGGCACGCAGTGGTATGAAGCGGGTGTGGAGTGAGGTGCAGGGAATTGCTCGGCCCATGTTGATTCCCCTGCCGCAGATGTGGCCACCACACATGTACCAACCACAGCAGCACATGCAGCAGCAACACTTGCAGCTACCGCCACAACACTCGCAGCAGCAGAATCTGTCGCAGCAGGTGCACTCGGCGCAGCAGCAGCTACCACGACAGCTGCAACAGGCTTCGCATTCTTCTGAGCCCACACAGTATCCTGAACCAGCGCCAGAAGCGCCATCTTTTCAACCCCCGCAGGCCAGCACTGCAGGCTTGGTAGAGGTAGGGCTTGTCCGGGACCTGCTGCAGCAGTGCACGCAGATGGTGGCTGTGGCGGCCGCCACTGCAGCTGCGACAGCACTTGCAACCATGGCCAGCCCCCGCAGTCAGCGGCGGCGCATCACCAGCCCTGCAAGCAGCTCGCCAATCAGTGCACCCTTGGGCCTTGGCTCCCCAGGCAGCCAGGCCCGTCCCCAGATGCAGGCTGCTGATCAAGCCCCTGGACCGTCTGCTATACCAGCAGCATCCGTGCTTGCACAACCGCCATCATCTCCACAGCAGCCAGCCCTGGGCACAGTGCTGCACACCTCACAGCCTGGGTACAGCATTGGCCTGGCGGCAGGCCGCACGTCTGCTGCAGGCGCATCCAGTGCTGCTGCTCGGGTCAGTGCAAGTGGCGGCATGATTGCATCTGGGGATGGCGGCATGCAGACAGCAGCCCACGGTGGTGTATCCCACATCGCAGACTTTCTGTCAGTGCCTGGGAGCCAGAGTCAAGTGCCCCAGTACACAGAGCCTGTGACAATGGACGACGTGGCGCAGGATCAGGTGTGGGTTTGCCTTCTCACACCGTACATGATGTACTGCAGGACCAAAACCGATGCAGTCAGGTAACAGTATGCCATGCGCCTTCCTTGTGCTGAGGCCATCAACTTGCTGTCAACATGCATGTTGGGTGCACGCATTGCATGCAGGGTCTACTGCACAACTTGCGCTTTGTGACGGCGCTTTCACGCCAAGAGCTGCGGAACATGGGAACACAGACCATGAGCCCACCGAAAGATGCAGCCACACAGGTGCGGCTAGATGTCGTTTAGTGCGCAAGTACGCGTCCAACAACACCTGCTGTGGTCATCGGTCACTCAGCCACTGGTCACCAGTCACTCTCCCTTGTCAATCTTCAGCCACACAGGATGCATGCAAAGATCACGCTTTGCTGCTGACATACTGCAAAACGTACACCACCTCGCAGACGCCTCCCCGCAAGAGCAGTGAGCTGGTGGAGGCCCTGGAGCGTGGCATTGAGCATGAGCGCGCACGTGCAAACATGGCCCTTGATCTGCTGACACACGCCCTGTCTGCGCAGCGCCATGGCACAGGCACAACCGCAGCGCACACCTCTGGCAGTGATGTTCTCCTGGGCACAATCGCAGCCATGCGGTCACCCATAAATGTGCCATCGGCAGCAGGGGGCGAGGCTTTGCCTGCGTCCCCAACAGTTCCGGTCACGGCCTCAGGCTTACATGGGCATGCACCAGATTTGCCACCCCTACCCAAGCCAGAGCCAGAGGTTTCGGACATCGGCTTGGCACCCCTTGCAGCTTACAAGGTGTCTACCGCGGACCCCAGCTCAACAGCAGCAACACAGCAGATCCTGGGGCGGACGGCCGCCCCCACACTTAAGGCCCAGAGTGGCCCACAACAACAGGCAGTGCCCATGGGCCCATGGCTTGGGGAACAGCTGGCGGGGCGTGCTTTAGCTGGTGTGCTGGAGAGTGCACGTGCAAGCATGGAGGCTGTGCACGCCGCAGGCGGACCGGGCACAGCCACAGGCACCTCTGTAGCTCGACGCCTGGATCTGGGGCCGATGGCCCAACCAACCGGAACTGCGCCTACTGCTGTGGAGCAGCCACAGAAGGAGCAGGTGAGCGGTGGTGACGTAGCAGGGGCAGACGTGAGCGCTGCGCAAGTGAACGGAGGTGCAATCAAAGCAAGTGAGCCTCCTCTGGTGTACAGCAGCTTCTCACCGGTGGCCTTCAGGATGGCTACAGGGCGGGCGCCTACCTCAGCACCACCCACGGAAACATACGTGCCTGGAGCCGGCCGACCTTTTGTGTCTGTTGCCTCCAGCGGTGGTGAGGGACCACCTGGCATCCCACGCACTTTTAGCCTGGGTGCAGCCAGTGGTAGTGATGCTGTCCGCAACAAGTCAGGGCCTGAGGTCCCACGCACAGAGACGCTGCCCGGGCCCATCGCCGCTGCCCATGGTGCTGGAATCTGGGCGCGGGGGTTAGCTGCAGCTGCCACACCCAGCACACTGGGTCGCAGCGCCTACAGCTCCGTTGGTGGGTTGACCAGCGCAGGTGCTGCCGCAGTGGAGCCCCTGGCGGCCCAGCCACCTGCAGCACAGCCACCTGTGAGGGCCAGCAATGCTGGGGTCAACCCTGCAGCACCTCTGCCCATGCAGCCGCCCCCACGTCCCACCTTCGCTAACCCAGGCCTTCCAGAAGGGCTCCCGCCATCCATGGTGCGCTTTGCGCCTCCCTCACTTGCCCAGCGTGTGAGCGCAGGTGCCGCAGCTCAGGGCGCAGCAGCGGGTGGTGTGGGTGTGGCATGGGGAGCGCTGGGGGCATCTGCGCCTACACCTGTAACAGCAGCGCTGCCACCGCGATACGCGCCGCCTCCGCCCTGGCGAGTGGGAGAGCTTGGCGCGGGGGCTGGCAGCGCAGCAGCACAGAATGCAGCACCGCACGCATGGGAGCATACTGCTGGTTTCAGCTCTCCTCCAGCGGCAAAGCGCGCGAGGCAGGCAGGGTTCATGGATGTCAGCAGTGCGTTGAGTGGCGTGGGTGCTGGCCTCATGGCATCTGCCATACATGAGCTCAAAGCTGGTCTGGAGCTACCTCAGGGGAATCAGGCGCCTGGCACCAGCATGCATGAGCGCAATGTGAGTTTAGCAGGAGTGGGCGAGCTCCCAGGAAGCACACGGACAGGCAGCTCAACCAGGCCGCCAGCGTTGCTCCCAACCAGTAGTACAGCAGGGCCCCAGGCGCACGATGTGCCGCAAGTGCCGCAGCGGCAGCGGCAGCAGTACGTTGGGCCAGTGGAAGGCGGCGTGATTCGCGCGGCGAAAGCCATCGGCATCAACCCTGGGCTCACCAGTTTTGCACCGCCAACTGTGCTGTCCAACCTCACCAACGTGCTGGCACCACCCGCGCAGCCACCATGGATGCCAGCTGCAGGGGCTGTGGCAGGGATGACAGGGCCAGCAAGAAGCGGGGGCACTGGCATGGCATATGGCCTGGCTGCAGGCAAACTCCCCATCCCATCCCATGTGCCACGTGAGTTGCTGCCACCATCATTGCAGCCAGCCGTGCAGCAGTCTCGTGCAGGCTCTGGAGGGCCACTCAATCCAGCAGGCTTGCAGGGGCCAGCTCAGCACAGCACGCACACATTTGAGGCGAGCCCTGCAGCCGCTATGGCACTGGGGATGACGATGATGGGAGGTAGTAGCGGAGCTGGCATACACTTGGCAGCGGCTGTGCAAGGCGCAACAGGCTTTCCATTGTATGCTGAGGGTATGCAGGTGGATCTGAGGGGCTCCAGCAATGGGTTGTCCGTCCCCAAGCCGCCTGCTCATCCCACAGGTAGCATGGGGAGTGTGGTCCACCAGAGCTGGGTGCCACCAGCGCCATCGGAGATGCTGCGGCGCTACCTGGCCGCTGGGGACATGGAAGACGATTGAGGTCTGCGCAGGAGGGCTTGTCGAGTCAGCTGTATTTCTCGGCCTTTGAAGGCGTTCTATGAGTGGCTCATGGTGTGCAACAGCACTTGACCCTTTTCCGCACTCCGGCTGTTGCTACATGAGCACCTGCTGATCTCGTGATCTGCCTTGGAGCCTGTGCCAGTGAGATCGTGTGGCCGGAGGTCATCTGTTGTGATGTCTGCATTGCAGGTGCATCCTGTTATGAAATCGTCCCCGCACCTGCTGATGCATGTTGTAGTGAGCATGCAAACCATGCAAGCATCACCTGAAAAGTGGTACCTGCCTCGTTGGTGCAACAACTGGTTGTTCCTGTTGGTCAACATGTTTCATAACTTGCCAGCTGCCCTGTAGGTAGTCAGGGAATGGCACAAAGTAACACATGTGAGCCCATGTTTAGGCACTTCAGCGAAGTCAACCACCACAAAGCGTTTTATAGTATCAGTTGCGCACACTGGCGTTCGTGCTGGTGTTTGTCATCCATCAAATCATCAGCTTCTCCTGGGGCTACTTGTCGGTCAGCCATTGTGATTAGGTGAGTTCATCATGAACCAGCTAACTTGCTGTGCATCGGGGCCCACAGAGAGCTGGGTTGATACCATTCGGTTTCAAACTTTCAATCAGAGCCATTATCACACCGTGCAATGCTCCACTGGCTAAGTTATTCAGTAGGTTGGTCATCGCCCTGCGTTGTAATGCGCTTCAACCGGCATTTTTGACATGTCATCACCACACTTGCCAGTTTGTGCCGAGGCAGAGCGGCTGCACGTGGTGGCATACAAGCTCGCACATAGCTGCTGTTTCGTACAGGGCAGGCGCGGCGTCCCGGTTTCCATCCCAGCTTCCGCCCAGCAGCAGGCACAGTGTGCGACGATCTGTTTCACAGCACACAAGCCTGCATGCATGGTTGCATACCACAGCACAGAGCACCCTACACATGGTTCATAGTGAATGGTGACTTGCACCAACTAGGCACGCACAGCGTGAGCCGATGGCCTGCTGGCCGGCATGGTGACCCTGCACGCATGCACGAAGCGTACCTCTGTACATCTTGCTCGAGCCTGAGCTCACTGTGAAACCCTACGCTGGTCAAGCGTGCAAGCCTCCACACATACATCCACAGTGGTCGTGCACTGCCTGTAGCGCTGCAGCCCACGCGGCAGCCTCCCTGCCCCTCCCCACGCAGGCCTGTACCCCATTCCACAGCACATGGCGCAGTGCTCCAGCCGTCTGGCCGCAAGGACACCCTTGTGCACACGCCACCTGTCAGTGGCACGCCCTGCTGCAGCGCGGCTGTGTGTGCGCCCTGTCCCTCTCCGCCGCCCCGCGAGCAGTGCCAGCGCAACTGCTGGCAGCGGGCAAGTGATGGAGTCCAGGTGTATCAAGCACATGTACATGATGTTCTGCACTGTACATATCAACCTATGCTTGTGCAGTACCTGAGTAACTCACGTTGCTCGCTGCCTGAGCCAACTGATGCACAACAGTTGTAACCCTGCCCTGCCTACCGCTTGCAGCTCTCCAAATGCTCCGGACCCCATGCGAGGCCCCAATGTGGCCTTTCCAAGCACGACCTGGAGCTTCGAAAAGGCGGGCCCCAAAGAATCCCTGAAACAGATTGGGAAAGATTCGTCGGCCACGCAGTTCTCTTTGAATATCATCGAGACCATTCACTGGCTGTCCTTCCCACTTGGCTTCTGGGTCGCTGGCTACGCAGTGGTGCATGCCGACAAGCTGCTGCCTGCTCTGGGTCATGACATGTGGCGCGCCTACCTGTTGGTTCTGGGCCTGCTGAGCCAGGTGTTTGGTGGCGGCATCTCTGGCAACATGATGCATGTATACGAGGGATGGCAGGTGAGGACTTATGCAGATACAGTGATGCCAACAGCTCAGCCCGTCGAAGGGATTCTTGGCTGGCAGCGGTTGCGTGCTGATGGCGGTGCACCAGCCTCGCACCAGACTGCCTGAAAGGCGGTGTTGACAGAGCGGTTATTCAGCTACTAGTGTTTGATACTTGCTTGCTTGTTGCTTGAAATCCTGCTCGTGCACTGGTCTTTGCCTGCAGGTTGCGCCCTTTCACAACACGCTGGTGCTGCCAGCAGCTGTCCAGCGCTGTGGCAACACAGCTGATTGTTTGCAGGAGCGCGCAGCGGATGTATACATCTCCAACTGGAACAACGCGTGGCTGCGCGCGGTCGCGTACCAGATGCTGTTCAGCTTCCAGGCGTTCGGCATCAGCTGCTTCAACTTGGCGGTGTATGGGTTCAAGTGGTGGACCAATGGCCTGATGGCTGCCACTCTCTTCATTGCGCTGGTTGGCCCACGTCAACCACGCATCAGCTTCACCCCAGGCTTCCAGCTCTTCAAAGAGGATGATCCTGAGCCTCCAGTCACCCCGCTGCCTCTGGCACTGCTGGCTGTGTTCATTGTGGTCGCTGTAGTAAACATCGTTGCGTATTGCAAGCTGTTTGGGCCAGTTGTGGCGGCTTCATGGCCACCCAGTGTAGGCCTGGTTGAGGCGGCTGGTGCTGCAGCAGGGCTGGGCTTCATGCTCTTTGGTATCCGCGGCATTGTTGGGGGTTTGGTGGTTTGCGGCGTCCTGGCGTTGGTTGGAATGGTTGCGTCCCCTCTGTTGGCGAAGTGGCCAGGTGTGCAGGCCTTCTTGCTTGGTGCCTTGCCAGCCCTTGCACCTGCATGCATTGCTGCGGGTGGGCTGATTGAGGGGTTGGTGGCAGAGAGCACATTTGACCAGTGGTGGCACTGGCGTGCGTTTGTGGTGCTCATGCTTGGTTTTGGCCTGGTTGGCCTGCTGTTGGTGCAAATGGTGCACATGGGGAAGTGATTGGAGGCAAGTTACTGGCTGTGACGATCAGTACTATACAAAGGGGCACAAGCACATGTGCAGGCACAGGCCTGGAGCCAAGCAGGCTTGTGTGGTGCCGTGCCGGCAACAGGTGGGAGTGGGCACTGCTGAACTAACTGCTGTGGATGGTCTGTCTTCTAGCAGCGGATAGTTATGCTAGTTGTGAACCAGCTATCATGGCTCTCCTGTTCATGCTGTCAAGCTCCGGCAAGCAGCTGAAAGCTGTGATACGCCGCTGTTATGTGCTGTTGTGTTGTGATGACAGTGCAAACAACTTGCTCAAACATTTGTTGACGATTGCACCACTGCAGCATGACGCATCTTCTTAGCCATGCAGGCGGTGGTGTCTGAGCGCTTGGGGAGGAGATCTGTTAAGGATGTCAAGTCATCCAGAACTACCTACAGCACCTCAATGTGCCTTGGCCCACATGGACAAGGTTCATGGCTCGGTGAGGCATACACGAATTACACGAGGTTCGACCATGCAGCAAGCTGCAACTTAGTTTCGTGCGCCCTTGATCAACATTGCACCACATCACATTTCGCCAGTGAATAGAATGTCATTGCTGCTGTGCAGCCTGCAAGGATGCACAACGTGAAATTAAAGCAAACAACATTTTTATCAACAACATGTTTGAACCTCTTGACCCTGGCTGACCTTGCACTCTGGAGCTGAGTTGGGCGGATGGATATTAATTTAGAGGAGCTAGACAAGCTCAAGGCTCAGAAGGCTAGGTCAGGCTTCAAACCAACATTAAAGCCTCGTGGCCCGGCTCCGCGACCATCTGCCCCGTCGCAACCCAGCAAAGATGTGGTTGTACCGTCTGCGACGCCAGCTGCAGCCCCGGCTGATAATGGACTCATAGTTCCATCCACCAGCGCAGCATCAATTGTGCACCATGCACAGGATACTGTTGCAGTCAGGCCTTCCAGCACTGCTGGTGCAGCTGTTGGGTCCCAAGGACCAGCACATGGAAGTGTGCATGGTATCATGCAGCAGCATGCACAGCGTGATGGCACGCATGCGCAGACACAGCCAGCCAGCCTTGCCAGCACAGCAACACCTGGCATGCCCAAAGAACCGTCAGGGACAACAGCAGAGCCAACCGTTCACGAACCTGTCAAGAAGGCTGCACCCACACAGCCAGATGTATCCCTGTCAAGACCAGCACCTGAAGCTGCAACAGTTGCTGTGCAACCAGGGGGGGCAGCCACAGCAGAGGCCACAACAGCGCCTGCAGTCGCTGCCGAAACCTCAGCCTCAACACAGGCTGCAGCACCACAGCCTGCACGTGCTGCACCAAATCAGACCAAGCTGGCACCCGCAGTTGGCGCACAAGCAAGTGCCCCTGAAGCACTGTCGCCAGCTGTGCCTACAGCTCAGGCACCTGCAACAGCACCTTCTGCTGCTGCTCCTGGTGCGAGTGCTTCACAGCCAGCTGAACCAGCTGCTGCCACAGCGACTGTGGCAGCAGCTCCAGAGGCACAGCCGCTTGCCCCAGCATCAGCCACGGATGGTGCTGACACTGGGCCTGCAACAGCATTAGCGGGGCCGGTGGCCGATTTGTTGGGCATTGACACCTCAGGCCTCGCCCCGCGCGCCCGCAAGTTCGCACCATCTGCAGGCAGGCGACCAGCTGCGGCTGCCTCACAACCAACAGCACTTGCATCGCAACCTTCACAAGCACTGCCGGCTGCAGCCTCTACTAGCCAGTCCAAGCCAGCTGTACCGCCAGCATCACAGCCAGCGCGTGCGGATACATCGCAGCTGCATGCAGCTCCAGCTGCGCGGAGCCATGCAAGCATGCCCACAGGCAGTAGCCCTGCTGCACCAGCATCTGCACCATCTGCAGGTGAGGTCAGTGTTCCAGCTGCTGTTACACAGCATGTGGCAGCTATCACCGCGCACACTGCGGTGCCTGCTGTGGCCAAGCCTGTGCCAGGTGCTCAAACCCAGCCGGCTGCCGGGCCAGCACCAGGTGCTGCATCTCAGACACAGCCTGCAGTGACTGCTGTCCCTCCTGCTGCGGCTGCTGCTGCACCAGGGGACACAACTATGGCACCAGCGACTGCTTCCAAGGCTGTGCCAGGCCTGGCTGCTGCCGCTTCACAAGCATCTGCAAAGTCTGCAGCAGCGGCCACACGTCAAGCACCACCAGCCTCTGGTCCTGCTGCTGATGCTGCTACTGCTGCACAAGCAGCACCTCAGGCAACCATCTCAGCCGCACCCCAAGTGCTTCAGCCTGAAACAGCAGCAGCAGCACCAGCAGCGCCTAGCGCAGGAGGTGCTGCACAGCCAGAACCAGCCGTGGAGAGCCGCAGTGTGCGAGACCCTCGGCAGGGTGGTGCGCAGCGTCTTGGTGGCCTGGTGACTGCGAGCTTTGTGGGGCCACGGCTGGGGGCGCGCGAGGGGTCCCAACCCCTCAAGGCCTTGAAACGAGCCTCAACTCAGCCTGCAGCACAGCCCCAGCAGCAAGCCACCTCTGCAGCACCGGAGGCAGCGCCCACTGCAGCCGCACAACCCGCACCCACCGCACCCAGCACCGCCCCGCAGCCACAACCAGAGCCAGCACCAGCGCGGGCAGAGCCAGTGGCTGGATCAGCGGGTGCTGCAGGCCCGGGGCCCAGCTCCCAGGCAGCACGTGCGCGCGCCAAGCTGGCACACATGCGCAAGCGTGGCAGGGGCGGGCCGACCGACACGGAAGGCGGTACCACAACTGCAGTGTCAGATGGTGGGGACACGACGGGGGTGGAGGACGAGGGGGAAACACGGCGGCGGGAGGCGGAGGAGGTTGCAGCTGCAGGCTTGGAACTGGCGGCCCGTCAGCGCACGCTGCTGGAGCAGAAGCGCAAGGCCAAGGGCGCAGCAGCCAAGAAGGCCATTGATGAGCAGCTGCTCCAGGTGGCGGAGGAGCTGAAGCAGCTGGAGGCGCGCCGCGCTGAGCTGGCAGCGGCCATGGCAGCAGCTGCTGCAACTGCCGTCGTGGCGCCGCCAAAGCGCGCGCGCAAGCGCAAACCCACAGCTGAGGCAGCAGCCGCAGGTGAGCAGCCGGCGACTGAGACGGAGCAGGGTGCGGCGGCGGCTGGGCCAGCCAAGCGCAGACGCGGCCGCGCGCGCAAGCAGCCAGAGCAGCAGCAAGCTGACGGGGAGCTGCTGGCCCTGCCTGCACCTGAGCCACCCAGCCCACATGCCGATGGTGGCCAGCGCTGGCGCAAGCTGTTGCAGACCGTGCATGATGCCAGCAAGCCACAGGAGGCGCAAGCAGGCCCTAAGGGCCGCAAGGCGGGGGCCGCCGCACAGCCGCGCGCTAGCAAGAAGCGCAAGGCTGCCGAGGTGGCAGCAGCAGCAGTGGCGGAAGCCGCAGCACAGCGCGGCGGGCCGGATGCAGACGCGGAGGCGGACGCGGACACAGAGGGCGATGGTGAGCCGATTGTGAGAGAGGGGCGAGTAAAGAGGCGCGTCGGCCGGCCCCCGGGCGTGAAGGAGACGAAGCCGCGGCGGCCTGCAGGACAAGGGCCTCGCTACCACAAGCGCATCCTGAAGGACGCGCTTCGCTCAGAGCGCGCCATCACGCTGATGGCGCTGCAGGTGTGGGGCGTGCCGCGTGGCCGAGCAGTGCAGGGAACAGGTGCAAGAATGAAATGGTTGTGGCAGGGCGATGCTTTGCGACTGTGGCCCATAGCATGGCCCATAGCCATGTAGGTGTGTGGCACACGCAGCGCGCGTGTGAAGAGGATGGCAGCCTGTCTTTTGTGTAGCCGCAGGTGCAGCATGTTGTTGACCCGCTCATCGCCCCTCCACATCCCAACTGCTTGCACATGGCCTTGCAGGAGGAGCAGGCCAAGCGTGCGCAGGCTGCGCGTGAAGCGGCTGACAACCCCGAGCGTGCGCTGGTGCCGGTGCCTGAACCTGGGCAGGAACTTACCACGGTCGCAAGTGGAGCAGGTGACGGGAGGGGCCGCGTCCGTGAACGGTCCAGTGTCTTCGCGCTTCTGAATGGCTTCCTATGTTTGCGGCGTTGCACGCATGCCTCACACGCACCATCACCCGCCACAGCCAGGCACTTGCTGGACAGTCTGAACGCGGAGCCTAGCTGCTTGGCACAGTCAGCGAGCTGCAGTGCTGACGGTGCCTCATACCATCATACCCTTTGCTGCACGCGCTTTCATGTGCTGCAGAGCCCAATGGAGACATGAGCCTGCTCCAGTTCCTGGCGCAGCGTGTGCGCAACGCGGCAGCACTCACCGATACAACCTTGAGCAAGCGGACGGTGCGTGGTGCCCGAACAAGTATTGTGGGCACCGCAAAGCCGGCGCTTCGGGTCAAAAGCTGTTGTGCATGGGTGCTGACAACCGGCTGGGGTGCAGCTGGGGTGGCCATCACGATGTGCTGCCTCATGCTGCTTGATGTGACGGCTCCTGCGCTCTGCTTCTGACTGGGCCAGGCACTCTTGCATTGCATCGTCATACCGGCCGTACTGAATGGTCACTTGGCAGCTGCTTGTAGTGATTCTCACACCAGCCCGGTACTTGGGGTGATGCCTGAAGTAGCTGCAACCGCTGGCGTGAATGTCCTGCCTGTGCAGAACCGCATCCCTGTCGTGCACCCGGACACCCCGATGGATGTCAAGACATGGAGCCTGCGCCGCATCATTGCACGCACCCAGGTGCGGCACTGCTGCACATCTGCATGTGCCTGCGCTCGTGCGTTGTGTGGCCTGTATGGCAGCTGCATGCATGCAACCAGTAACGTGCTCCTACGCTGTTTGGCGACTGGCTGGCTGACGCAACTGACACCTGCACCCTCTTGTCCCTCTCTATCTGCACCACAACAGGCCTGGGACCGCGGGAAGTATGCGGAGGAGAAGGCAGCGGAGGAGGCTCGGCGTCAAGAGAAACAAAAGGTGCTGCAAACCTTGCTGTCGCCGAGGTGCAGCTTGCTCAAAGTTGTCCACAGCTTGGCCGCAGCGTTTCGCACGTTCTGTGCAGCATGAGATGACCAAGCATGGTGGTCATATGATGCTGCTTGCATTCCATGTACATTGTGTGATGTATGATGTGTGTCAGGCGCTGGAGGAGCAGCAGCGGCTAGCACTGGAGGGACTGGATGAGCATGAGCGCGAGCTGTTGGCCCCGGGGGGGCGGGCCTTGCCTGCACCCATGCCCAACTCAGGTACATCAGGACGGAGTGTGGTGACTGTCACGTGTTCTTACCTGTTCATGTTAAGCTGTTTGGCTTAGCTTCAGGCAGCTTGGTTGTGTGCACTCCTGAGCCTGCTAATGCTCATAACCACCCACCGGCACGCGGCGCCTTTAGCTGCAGTGCCATGCTGGCTCTAGTGTTGAAAGCCTAAGGGCCTTCTTACTGTGACAGGCAGCCGTGCGTCAACAAATGAAGTGACTGGTTGACAGGCGTGTTGTGGGTTCCGTCCACCACTTGCTAAGCCTTCGCAACATGTGCGGCGTCCTGTGCATAGTGTGCCAGCTTCACAGCGGGCCGGTGTCGTGGTGGCGGGTGCAGGTGATGTGGGCGGGCCGCGCGTGCAGGTGGGGGCGGACGGGCGGCTGGTGATTGAGGACGCGTCGCGCACGGTGGTGGCGCAGCAGAGCGAGGTGTGGGGCGGTGGCCGCTGCATGTCTGCAGGGGGGTAGAGGGGGCTGGGACAAAGAGGCTGTGGCGTGTGGGTCACGAGGCGCATGAGATCGGCGGCAGAAAGCGTGTGTGTGTGTTGGGGTGCGCACCATGCATGGCAAAGTGGGGAGGAGGGCATGCAGGGCCAGGGACTTTTGGTGTCCACACCTTAAGCCCAGCAACCTCAACCTTTTCTACACCATGGTTGTACTGCCGTTACTGCAGCTGGAAACATACCAACGTGTGGAAGACGATGGCAAGCGCACGCTCAACTCCCACACCTACATGAAGCGCGCACCAGGGTGAGTCCTGTCCCCGGCAGCAGTGCATGTGCACATGCACACAGCGCTGGAGGCCGCGTGACAGCTGCAGGTTTGTGCTTTGCCTGGCGTGGTGAGCTGACTATGTCTTGTCCACAGTGGGTGCAAGCTTCCGAAGTTGCCCGGGCTTGCCACATGGTGCCATATGGTGTGAGTGTGAGTGTGAGCTGTGTGCGTGTGCAATGTGTGCATGTGGCACAGGGACCGTTGGAGCCCGGAGGATACGGCGCTCTTCTACCGCGCGCTGCGCGCGTTTGGCACCGACTTCATGATCATCGCGCAGCTGTTCCCCGCGCGCGACCGCAAGAACATCAAGAACAAGTTCTCCAAGGAGGAGCGGGAGAGCCCTGAGCTGGTGGGCACCTTTGGTGTGGGCTCGACTGTAGAGTAGGGCGCTGCGTGCCCGTGTATGCCCTGTGTTCACTTCCCTCCCATGTTAGGGCAGCTTGCTCTGCGACTAAGCTGCCCTGACATGGGAGGGAAGCGTGGCCCTTTCCTCTTTCCTTTTCTTGATATGATGCCTTCGAGGCCTGTGCAACCGTGTTCAACTGCATACATGTGGCGTCAGCCTTGTTGCACCTCACTGCTGTATCTTATGTCTATGAAACTGCAGGCCAACTGTAAAGCCTGCGTGACTTTGCAAAGCTGCTTCCACCTGTCGCCATGTACTGCCTGACCGTGCCGCTCCCATGTGTACTGCCTGAGCACTGCAGATCAGTGAGAGCATGAAGCGTGGTGCTGTGGACCCCAAAGATAAGGCACTCCTCATGGACATCATCAAGGCGAACATCATGGCGCGCGGGGGGCGAGACACAGGCGACGGGGCCCGCGACGCCGTGCCCGCGCTGCCCTCCCCCGCAGCTGTGCCCGCATCGCCCGCAGCAGCCGCGCCCTCACCGGCAGGCCCGGGGGGCGCACCAGCACCCGCAGAGGAGGGAGAGGAGGCGGAGGCGCAGCAGGGCGGTGTGCTGGGGTCAGAGGGGCTGCCCACACAGCCACGCACGCGCCGTGCAGCACCCAAGGTCGCTCCACGACGTGCTGCTCGACCCACGGCAGAGGCACCCGCCGACCAGGCAGGAGTGGCAGGGGCGGCAGCAGCCGAAGCTGCTGCTGCAGCAGAGGCAGCGCAGGCTGGTTACGATGAGGAGGTGTATGCTTACTAAGGGCAAGGGGTGGGGGGCTCCCTGGGTTGTGCGTATGGGTGCGCAAGGGGACAGAGACACTGTGTGGGCCCTGCTGCTCCAGGGAACAGAGGTGCCATGCCAAGTGCAAGTGGCATCCATAGTGCAAATGCATCAGCATCATATCAGAGCCTGAGATCACAACGTATGCCCCTCTATTGGCACCAGTTTGAACATAAGTGGCAGTAAAGGTGTGCCACATGGGGGCACACCTCACGAGGGAGCACACTGCCAACTGTAACTGCATCACTGTTGCAGGCCGTGGTTGGAGTGTTAGTGGCAGAGTGTGGTTACAGACGGGTTTGGCAGCGTGCTGCCAAATACCTGCCTCACCAGCAATTATACATACACATACACATGTGACTCATCATCCCTTGCAGCGACCAGGGTTGCATAATGTGTGACCACTTTCTCTCCCTGTGGAGCACATGCGCACGGCTGATGCTGCAGCACAGCCTAACTGGGTGGGCCAGCCTTCCTTGGCTTCTGTGTGGCAGCTTTCTTTTGGGTGGAGGACTTGCGGCCAGAGAACAGGCGCACCATCACGGTGGGCGGCTGTGGTGGCATTGGCGGGACGTGCAAGTGGATCTCTGACTTCCATGAGCCCTGCACGGCAATATGCACGAGCCATGGGACGGTAAGTGAACTCCAGGACGGGGGAAACACCAAGGAATGACAAGGGAACGACAAGGACACGATAAACCCAAAGTATTTGTACCCGAGAGTAAGAGCACGGCTGGCACACATCAGGCGCATGCATGCCTTGGTGCTAACGCCTGCAGTGCGCAAGGCACCGAGCAACCCACAATTTCCTATCATGCAACAACTATTAGGTTTCTCACAGCGACTGCATCAGCCAATGAGCACCCACCGCGTACATGTGGTACAGCAGTACAGGTGGTGGGCGCAGCCAGGGAGACAGGAAGGCCAACCGCTCGTCACAGCCCCAGGCAGGAACAGGCAGCACACGCAGCAGCAGGCATGGCTGCTGCTGCTGCGGCTGCCCTTCTGGTCCTGCTTCTTCTTCCAGCTCTGCAGGCTCATACGGCATCAGAAGGGATTGCTTTGACCACAGATCGCCCCCATGAGGCACAAAGCGTTCAAGGTTGTGTGCCTGGCCGTTAACCCCTGCGCTGCCCTTATGCTGAAGCGTTGTTCTGATCAGGGCATCTGTGGCGCGTGTGAACGCGACAGGTCCTGTGCGCTCCAGTACATACCGCAGGGGAGTCCAGCGCTGCAGATACATCATGCGACAGCAGCAGCATGGCGGACACAGTAACAGAGCTAGTGCTGATCCCGAAAGCCATTACATGTTAGCCTGACAGATGCACCTGTCTCAATGGACCTGACTCTGATGCACCTGCGTCCCCGGACCTGATGCCTGCAGCTGGCCATCAGCTGTCATATGCCCGGAAGCTCAACTTGCTGGGCAGCCTAAGGACACATGCTGGCCTGCCCCTACCTTTCTCCTGAACTTGTTAGCCTTCTCGTCAGCAACAAACTTCTGACTGCGCGTCCCCATGCCACACATCAGAGGGTGGCCAGGCTTAGCTGCAAAAGCCCACTGTGCACAGTATACGCATGAGGATGTCAGGGTGTGCGTTGTGTAAACATGCTTCCAGACCGCAACCGCCACATCTGTGACGGATCCTAGTGACTGCAGCCAGTGCCATGCAGCCACATGCTCGCTGCACACCAGACAGCCTGCACCATCCGTCACCCCACACCTGCAACACTTGGTATGGCCGATCCTGGACATCTTCATGCATCCCATCTTGGGCGTACATCTCAAGCCCCACCAATGCATCCACCTGGACCCCAGACACCCGGCCACCTGCTGCGCTGCCACCTGCAACACCTGCTGTGTCAGCAAGGCTGGTTGCACTCGTGCCACTCAGCAGCTGCTGCACTGTGTGGTTCACTGAGAGGGGCCCCTTATCAATGGGCTGTGCAGCCAATGTGTCTGCGTCAAAGTAGAAGCCGCCATATGTGCACACGACCGCGTACCGCCACATATCTGTCCGCTCCACGTCCTGAGATGAATACAGAGGCACATGAACAGTGCTGATCCTGACGGGTTGCCCCACTGTGCAAGCAGCAACACCACTGTATACATGCCTCATGCCCACAAACATCATCACCGTCGTTTGGGGGCAGCAAGCGCTCTGGTTGTGATCTGCTGATAGTTCCTGTTTAAGTCACGCACATTCGGGAGATCGTTGTATGTGGCCAGGAGGCCCGCATGGTGCTCTGTCATGAACGCGCGTGCTGTGCTATCTGTCCACACGTGGATGGTGTGGCGTGGGTTGAGGAGCGCCCATGATGCCAGAGACAGCGCCTGTGCGAAAGGAAACAGGGTGCAGAAGCACCCACGCACGTTCGTGCACCTAATAGTCCCAGCAGCACTGCTCCACAATCAGACACACAAGTCCACATGCAAAGCAGCAGGCATGCCACCCTGTTGCCCTCCTTGGTCTGTGGTCCCAGCCCCAACACACATGCACACCCTGTGCCCCGTCTCCGCAGCTCACTGACCTGCTTGCTGCCTAGCATCAAATGCCCCTCACGGCCAGGAAGTGTAATGTGAATAATTTCAGGAATGATGCCCGGCTTCTCCGCTGCCTGTGACCCAGGGATTGCTGGGGGCTGCAAGGTGATATTGGCTGCGTGACGCGACTGGGCTGCAGCCACTTTGTTCACAGCTGTGATGACGTCTGGGAGGGGAACCTTGTGACCGTGCCGGTGCCACTCATGGGGCAGGTGCAGGGCAGTGAACTGCATGTGCCAGGCAAACATGTGCAGCGGCAACCACTATACAGGACGCTCCCTTTCATGCCAGGCAGATCAAGCAGAACCTGCTCTTGGGCTGGTGCCAGCTGCAACCTGACTCACACGGCTCAGCTGAGAAGTACATGTACATCATTAATAATCTGCGGCTTGCGCACCAAGGAGTGGAACTGCGTCCAGCCAGCAGGGAAGCCAGGGACCCCTGTGGTGCGCTGGCACTCCTCCCACACGACACATGCCACGTGCGTGAGCAGGGTAAGGAGCAGGAGGGCTGCAGAAACTAGCGTCAGGGGCATCTGTCGTGTTGAGCATGCAGCTGCAACGGCACGCAGCCATGAACGTCTTGCGTGGAGTTGGCACCAACCTAATGTCCTGAGCAAAATTGACCAGATTACAGCATGCGTGCATCGCACACCAGCAGGCAGCACAAATGTCTTGGCACCCATCCTTGGACAAGCAGTGGAGCCTGTACTTCCCCATGTGACAAGCAGTACAGTGTCCTGGAATCTCAGCTGCCACCTAACCCTTGGATGGTCCTATTTGATTATGATACAACTGACCACCTGCTGCTGCGCAATGTGCGGGCATCCCCCAGGATTCCCTGCACTGACCAACAAAAGCCAACCACCAGCCGCATGCAGGCATCACTCCGTTCAAGGACTGCATCAGCCACACATGCGTCAGTCAGTGCTCATGACCTGCCATCCCATCCTTCCCGCAGCTGCTCGCGCATTGCGGCAAACAAGTTGTATGCTGCCTCAATACGCGCCCCTACCTGCCCAAACAGCTCTAGGGGAAACGCCACAACCATGGTTCCAGTGCCGTGATGTGGGGCCGGCTTCTGGCAGTGGAAAGAGCCGGCCTCGCCTTGTTGCCACACTGCACCACCCACCTGCCACACAGGGGTAGCGAGGGCCAATGGAGCAGCAGGCGTTGAGGTGGATTGTGTAGTGACCGGCAGGGCAGCTGGTGTTGTGATGCTTAACAGACGATTTGTTGCCTGTGATGCTTGCTTAGCTGCACCAGGGTGCTGGTTCACTGCAGCAGCCTGTGGTGCTGTGCCCTTCAAGCGGGACAGCACCACATTGGCCCCTGCTTTGGCCACCTCATGTGTGATACTTTGCAGGGGTTTGCGGCCCAAGACAATGGCAGAGGAACTGTTTGAGCCTGGAGCTGGCTGGTGGGGCTGGGCTGCATCGAAAACCAGTGTTCCGCGCATGGCGTTCGCTCCAGCTAAGGTGGTCAGCTTTATGCTGTTGGTCGTAGCCACCATACTGCAACTCATTGCCTTCCATGCCTCCAGGTCAACCATGTGCGAGGTCCACACCCTGTGCATTGGGAGGCATAAGCAACAGAAGGATGTTCTGGCGAGCGGGCGATAACGTTGCCCCTCTTTTGTCAGCAGGCATACCAAGCAGGCATGCAGACATGCACAAGCAGTGCCCGAAGGGCGCAACATGTGTACCAATTTGACACACTCACCACCCTTTGTTGCCGCACGCGACCGTCTGTTGTGGTGTGAGGGGTGTCGTGATGTAGCGCACCCTGAGGCGGTTAAGGTGCTGACTCCATGTCACAATCAACAGCCAGCACACGCATTTGACTGGCCAGTACACGCCTACAACCCCGGACCCTTCAACTGCTGCCCCGTGCGCCGTTCAGTGCTAAAGCTGCTTGAATGCCCAACAGCAACACTAGTGGCAGCAGGAGCGGCACTGGTGTTTGATCTCACCTGCAGCCCTCCACTGCCGCCTCACTCCCCGAGCAGCTTGCCAGGGCCTTGGCCCCGGAGGTCCGGTGCAAGAACGCAACCGTGCCGTCTGGCAGGTGCTGCACCATCCCCCTGTGGTGGTACGGGTTCTGTGGCGTGGTGGGGACGACGCCAAGTGCCATGCGCGGGCGCACCTTGACCTGCCTGAACTCCTCCCTCTTGCCAGCCAGGGCAAAGGCCATGGGGAAGGTGTCCTTGTCGCCTTGGAGGTAGGGGGATGTGAGGCGCGGGTGGGAGTTGAGGAACCAGAGCCACTCCAGCACGTCCGCGTGCCGTGCACGGTCCATCAGCACCTGCCCACTCTCAGTGGTGCGGTGTGAGCGGCCCTCTGGGCCCTCCCTGCTTGTCACAGGCAACAGCAGACATGCAGCATGGCAGCCGTGAGCAGCAGCAGTCACGGACCAGTGTTCTGGTCGCACACAAACCATACATGACAGGCAATGCCATCGATGTCCTCTGCACCAGGCATGATGCAGCACCCACCAAGGCACAGGCAGGCCCAGCTGCTGGTAGATTTCACCGTGCGGTTTCCTGCGGGCACAGCAAAGGCCACAGACAGACACGCTGCTGAGCAGCATTCCCTGATGGCTGGCGCCCATGTGCCGGCACACGGCCAGGCAGGCCAACGCGTGAGGGAGATGACTGGACCAATGCCTGCAGATCAAGCAGCACGTCGCCTGACCCATCAAGCGCCCACCAAGCGGCGCCCTCGCCCCCACGTGTGAAATCAGGCCAGTGCAGGTTGCCGGCCTCCGCAAGCTCGTGCAGGCCCAACAGCAGCTGAGGTGGCACCAAGGGCGTGTTGTCGGCATCCAGCAGCAGCACATGCCGGAAGGAGGTCACGTAGCACAGTGCCCACACCTTGAATGAGAAACCTTGACCCCGCGCCTCAACCTGCACACGCACCACCCATGGAGATGCGAGGTGTGGGGGGAAGTAGATGTAGGGGCAAAACCAGACCTGAGAGGGGTAACATGGCCAACATCATGAAGCATGTGCACCCTAAGACATGACATGGAGGAGTGGTGGTGGTGTGACATGCTGTCACAGATCACACCTGAGCTGTGCCATGGTGACGTTGCAGCTTCACCTTGGAGCCGTCTATGAGCTTGACGTTGGGAATCTGGGGTTGAGTGGACCAATATAAAGCGTGGTTGAGAGCTACCGGGTCCTCTGCGTTAAACTGTGGTTGACTGCCCAATGGTGAAAGCTTGTATGGGGAGGAAAAACAAATGAAACACGAGCCGCACCACCCAGTTACACAACAGCCCCAACAGCACTGGCTCGTTATGCCTGGCCCTTACCTGTGCCAGCAGCTGCGCCATGCGCGCATCTCGCTCCGCTGCCCCGTTGTACACCACCTCCACTGGCAGGTCACACTTCAGCAACTCCCGTACTGCTCGCAGCATGATGTACGCGTCAGCCATGCGCGCGCGGCCGCCCGCCGGCACCAGGATACCACGTGACGAGCCAGGTAGAGCCATGAGGGCTGCCCGTCGCTGGTGGAACTTCCTTGAAGCTAAGTAGCGCTGCACCATGAGCCTGTGTGCTCAGCATGGTGGCGGGGAGGGCAAGCATGTGTGCTCGCTGTGGGTGCCGTGGTAGCATCCTTTAGGGTTCAGGTTTTAGGTACCAAGGTAGCATGCCCGTGCAGCTTTAACCGAGACCACAATGATGTATGCAGATTCTGACATGGTCTCCAACTTGTAATACAGGCATGTATCCATGTTCCCTGTTCAATACCTGTCTCTGAACAAGAAGTCATGTTGCTCGCCCCATGGCAACCCAAGGGCCTTCAGGTCCTCAATTGTTTCGTTCACGCTGCGACTGCTCAGCTGGGCGGAGTTCCTGGCTGCTGGTAAGCTGGGCTGCAGCAACAGCATGCCTATCAGGCCCAGCAGAGCATGCTGCGCCCTGCCCATTGTGTGCAGGTAGGGTGTCATGTTGTCCGAGGCACCAATACTGCTGCACACATGCACCTGCTGCTCATAGAAAATAGGACCAGGTAATCATGGCACGGTCACGACGCGTTGGTATAGAGGGCAAAGTCGAACCGAAGCATTGCATAAACTCATCATCTCACACGTCGCAAACGAACCCTAGCCGCCTGAGCCAAAGGCTTAATCGTCGTGTGATACAGCTATAATAATTTAACGTAATCAACCTGCAAATCACCTGAGCTGCGGTTGAACAGATCTAACAAGCGCAATACTGTAAACAAACAAGAGCCATTCACAATGCTAAAAGCAAAGCCTATTCATGTGTTGGTACTGTGCTGCTGGGTGTGTTGCGTGAGTGGTCGGCACACCCGAGGCGCGACGCATCCATGGAGCACTCTTGTCAAACACAGAAGGTCGCTCAAATTTGCGAGCATGGACGGTTTGGGCAAGTGCAGCGACGAAAAGCAGCGACGAAACGCCTTCTTTGTGGTCACCACTGCCACCACACCAAGCGACCCAGAATTTGCACGGTTGTACGCCACGGCTGCCAAGAACCGTGTGGATTACGCTAAACTGCATGGATACACATCACTTGTGGGCAAGGTGAGGACAGACGTCAGCAGCTGGCTTGCATGCACGCCCCGCCGGCCAGGGGGCAGGTTGGTCACCTGCCTGCCTGCCTGCCTGCCTGAGGTAGCAGCACACGGGCCCACAAGCACCGTTCTGCGATGATGCATACGTACGCTGCCCAGCGTTGGTTGATGTGTGCACATTGCACTAGCACACCTGTGCCACCGGCGCACCGCTGATTCAAGTGTGTCAGGCCTGAGCAACTGCCAGGCGCAACACCCCATAACCCTTGTGCTCCGCCCCACCAGCTGCACACACGCGTTCCCACACATTGCTCTAGGGCCGCTGGTGGCCGTCTGAGTGGCAGCCATACTGGGACAAGATCAAGCAGATCCAGCACACGCTGGAGTTGGCCGCACACTACGAGGTGGCCTATGACCCGTGCATCACAGCGTGGGTGGGTACAATAATAATAATAATAACACGGCGTTTCACAGATGTTTCTGCATGCCGGAGCCTGACAGGGTGGGTATGTCCAGTTGTTAATGTATTTGCGCACTGATTCGGGGCAGAGGCATCAGCAAGCGGAAGGCGTAGTACAGGTTGGGATGTTATGAGGGTGCGCTTGAACGCACCAGCGACGGAGCATGCACGCTTAGGCATGCGTCATGTGCTTACGTCATCCTTGCCCCTGGAATGTGGAGCCGTTGTGCGTGTAACTTTCAAGAACTCAGGCTGACGTGCTCATCCGCCCTTCAGGTCTGGTGGTTGGATGCCGACGCCCTCATCCTGAATATGACTCAGAAGTTGGAGCCCATAATCGCTCAGTATGGTAAGCGTGGCAGAGACATCTTGCTTTGCCTAGACATGTGGGTTCTTACCTCTCAGCAGACAGTGCACAGGATTTGACTCTGCCAACATGTGCACCGTGCTCTGCATGTGATCCCCGCAGCCAAGCCCACCACAGACGTCATGATTGCGAGGGACTGCAACGGGTTCAATGCGGGATCAATGTTGTTTCGTCTGTCGGAATGGACGTTACGTCTGCTGCACAAGGTGGGAAGACATCTGTCTTGGTGCACATCAGGTGTGCCTACTATTGCTCTGCATCTCTGGGCTGCAGCTGAAGGTACTGTACGTGACGTACCATAATGTCTGTGCACACACATACTAACCTCAGCTGCCCTCCAACTGCATTACGTGACATTGTATTGCACCAGGTGATTGAATTCAGGCATATGGCTCTGCCCAAAAAGGAGGAGTACAACTACAACCAGTGGTATGTGGTGCAGCCAACGTCCTGCCTGTGCTGCTTTGTTTGTTGTACTGCATTATTTCGTATCCTTTGCCGTGACTGCGAGGCCCACACCCTGATGGTCTCCCAAGGCCTGAATAAATTGAAAGCAATCAGTACAGTACTACATTATGAGGATTTTCCATGATGGTGTCGGCAACACAGCCCCGGATCCACTGACCCTGCCACATGGCTACATGCATGTGCAATACGGACACAGGCCAGAGCAGACAGCCATCCAGTACTACCATGATCAGACAGAGGATGGCAAGGCCCACATCACAGTTGTCCCGCAAGAGGTGTTCAACTCTTGTAAGCTGAACCTCACGCAATCGTTCGACAGGGGTTGAATCCTGTTTCTTTTTGCATCTGTCCGAGTGCATCCTGCAAAACGTGGTACACATGAGGAAGTAGCTGGTGCGCGTCAGCAGATGCTGACGCACCGTTGCCTGCGGCCTTTGCGTGCAGACCCTCAGATGCGCGAAGAGGTGGACAGGAACATGAGTGGCACCATGATCAAGTGCGGCCGCCATTACCTGCCAGGTGACTTCGTCATCCACTTTGTAGCAAGCACCAAGGTCAACACCAGTGCTTACCTCAACTCATGGGGCCTACCACCCCTGCTTCCATGAGGGATTGTGTGATGGAGAGTAAGGGACCATCACAGGGGGCTGGGTTGTCTGTTGTACACAAATCAAGGCCAGCTGTCCATGAGGCAGGTGTAGATACACAGCCGTTTATAACATTTGCAACCATCACGACTGAGTTGGAAACATCATGGCGGGCTGCAAAAGATAGCGCATTCAAGCTGAAGGCAGGAAAGTGTGTGGCTGCACCGACATGGTATGAAGGGATCGGCGGACATGGCCTACACATAAACCCTAATCAACCCTAATCCAACATTGACTTGCGTTGGCTGGAGTTACCTGATTATCACGTAATAATCTTATACACAACCTAACCTTGGGACCGTTGGAACCGTGTGGGAAGCTACAATGAGCATTCATTTCTGTTGGCGCTGAAGACCAACAATGAGCTGTAAACGGGGCTTGGGTTATCACAGAATCACAAAACCCAGCAGGATATGATGGTTCACCTCCTTTGGAGTTTGCATCCGCCGGCACTTCAATTGGCGTGTCAGGACTAGCACTCGGTTTTTGACGCGCCATCACAGACGTGCGGCCCCTTGGTGCTCTACGCAGCCGTGATTGTGGTTTTCACCACTTAATTAGTTATTGGATCAGCTTGTCGAGCAAGCTACGCGCATCATAGTTGCTGAACGTCGCGACTCCTGGTGCCTCGACAAGATCAACTGACAAGCTCGCAACACATAGCGTGCTAGGCCATTCGGCTTCCATCGGAACCGCCCGCTGGTAAGATGCGCTTGCGCGGTCTGGGTGAAATGTTGCACGCTGTGCCACTAGAATGGTTAATTGCCCAGCACCTTCCACTGTGAGCATGCCTCGGACATACTGTGTGAGCGCGCACCCACACCACAGCAGCGACAGGGAGGCAGGGGAGCATGTATGCGGTGTGTGCCTGCCTTGCCCATTCGAGGCTGCTGCAGGTCTGTGCCCGCAAAAAGTGCTGCAAACTGGGAACCACATGACGTCCAAGGTTGGGCTGGGCATCCACACCTGAAAGGCATGAGAATGCTGGCCACACACGTTGCTGCAGGTCGACGTTACAGTGCAGCCACTCACATGCATGGTGCGCCATCCGGCATGCCAGGGTTGGTTTGCGCTGGGCGTTAGCCTCCTGCTGGTTGTGTACGCACCAGCTGCTGGCGCACAAAAGCAGCACACAGTGGTCCGTGAGCCAACACCCCCACATCAGCATTCGCGGCTAAGGTGGGTGATAAGAGGGTGTACACACTTTGTGCGCACCATGCCACGCACAGCGCACGTTGCCAACGTGGTGCAAATGACACAGTACTACACAACATCATTCACTGTGTGTCCTATCACCGTATACCAACAACACACACAGGCACCCCGTGTGGTGGTTCGGCCCCTTTTGGAGTGGGTCGGGCTACGGATCAGAGGCCAACAACATCATGTTGTCTATTTTGAGGTCACAATCATTGCCACGCGAGGATCTGTGGGCACGCCAGCACGGCGACCACACACGAGAGCATGTGACGCTCGCCATGAACCCCGCCGACCGGCAGTGAGTGCAGGCGCGGCGATTGGGGCCTTCACGCAATCGATGGACCACATGTGTTCTGCACCATGCCATTCATGAGCAGGTCCATCGGTCGCTGCATATTCACAGCACCATGCACATAGCAGGTGTGCTTTGTCAGCCGCCTCCAATGTGCAGTGGCTGGGTCCAACAATGCTTCTGGGTCACGTACAGGGATGTAATGGACATGATGAATCGCGTAAACAAATCCCGGCCTGCGATAGTGGTCTGCCACTCCATGCCTTCAAACTGGTGCGCATGCCTATGCTGGCCATGCTTGGCCGGCTGTTGTACGCTGTAGCTGATGAGTGTCTCAAAGCACCGGCGCAGGGTCGAGCGCCAAACATCCAGCTCCAATGATGGGCTTGATGAGTGCCTTCTGTGTGCTGCCGCACAGGCTGCCACCGGGCGCGTTATCAAGTTGGCCCGTTGGGTCCAGATGCCCGCCGCCTGCCTCTGAGGGCCGGACCGCATACGTAATTGGCCGCACCATGTTTGAGACTGACAGGCGCGGCCATGCTGTTAGCCATGTGGTGATGGATGCGAGTACTTGCCGGGCTTCTTGTCAGTGCTTGCTGGAACATCTGCTCTGTTTCCACTCCTGCCTTGCCTCACCTGTAAGGCAAGCTGGTTGATGGGTGGGGGGAGTGGATCTCCTTGCCAACGCACTCACCCAGTGCCCTGCCTCCTCCCCATGTTTCAGGATCGCTGCTGCCTTTGTTAACAAGTGCAACCTGATGGATGAGGTGTGGGTGCCCTCAAACGCCACACGTGAGGTGAGGCATGTGACACCACATGGCACAGGGAAAGGGTCTGTTCGCTTGGCTGCTGTCACATCATCTTATACTTTGAGCAACACCCATGCGGCGACTCAGAGCACGAGGATCCCACGACTGAAGGCAAACCTTTTCACATAGTTTGTGAGGCATAGGCCCTTGCGGATCACATCATGACACCAACCTTGCACGCATGCAGTCTTTCATTGCGAGTGGTGTGAAGGCGGAGAAGGTGCGGGTGGTACCTGAGGGGGTCAACACGACCGCCTTCGACCCCGCGATCCATGCCCCCCTGCCACTGCCCATGGTGCGTGATTACCTGTACACGGCAGCTTGTGTCTCTGGGTGTTGACACAGCATGCCAAGAACATCGCTGTTGGGACTTGGCATTTGCTTGTGGTCACCCAATTCTGCTTGCTGTGCTTGGCTGCAGGGTGAGCAGGTGTTTGGGCCACCACCTGACCAGCGGTGCACATGGCGACCACACCACACCACACCCATCGGTAGACCGGCTGGCTCTATAGCCTCTTCACACGGCCTGGGGCAAGCAGACGCGGCGGCTCCAGAGGCAAGCAGTGTCGTCGTTACAGACCCCAGCAATATGGCAGGCACCGGCAATGCCACGTACAGCGGCTGCCGACCCTTCAGGTTCCTATCCACTTTCAAGTGGGAGGCGCGCAAAGGCTGGGATGTGCTGCTGGCTGCGTACCTGCGCGCGTTCACTGCCCAGGTAAAGAATCTACCGGGTGCATACAGTGATAATTGACATCATTCAGAGAAGCAGCTGAGAATCTGTGAAGCTCGCTGTGTACCGGCTGTACATGAAACAATGGTGCTTCTTTGGCCAAATGGTCGAATTGAGGTGACCAGCCACACGTTCATTCCTGTCAGATCTCTTGGTCACACGCCGCTGCACTGGTGTACTGCAGGATAACGTGGAGCTGTACATCATCACGAAGCCCTTCCAGGGCTCAGGAGACTTCAAGGGCCAGATGCACAAATGGGTGCGCCGGAGGCGCCGGCATCAAGCATTCGCCCGTCAACCGGAGCCAGAGGAATCAGACACATCTGACCAGCAGCATGCAAAGTTTACACGCGTCCAGGAGGCGCTGAACGCTCTGGCAAGGCTGAGGGGCGATGCTGCGAAGGCAGCAGCAGCAGCTGCTGCAGTCTCAGCCGGCATTGATCAGACGTTTGGTTCTGCTCAGGGTGATCATGGCTTGGCCCGAACAAGCCTACTGCCTCGCCGGCTCGCCAACTTTGAGCTGTCGGACCAAGCATCACCTGGAGCACAACCATTGCAGCAGACATCAGGCCAAAAAGCAAAAGCTGTTGCACACAGCTTCCAGTATGCTGCGCGTGTACGGGACTCGGCCATCAATGCAGCAGGGTCTGTCACTGGTGCTGCTGGCATGCTGGCCCAGGATCCCACACCACCTGCATCTGCCACAGATGCAGCACATGTAGGGCCCTTAGGTTCAGTTTCTAAGCAGCCCGCCAGCGTTCGCCCCCGCGGCACAGCGCCCTGGCTCAGGCCCCACAATCAATCCTCATCCAGAGCGCAGCAACCCACCACTGCGCCGGGCGCGTTTGATCCACTGCAGATGCCTCGGATCTTTGTGCTGCGGGATCACATCCCTGATGCAGAGTGGCCCCGGTGCGTGCGGCAGTCAGCCCGTCACGGTGACGCAACAGCCTGTTGAGGCCAAAACGCAGTAAACGGCACAAATCACAGGCGCAATGACTTGCACTGCGCGTCGCCGTCCGAGCGCGGAAGCATGCCACGGGGTGTCCACAAGGGCACTGGCTATACTGACGCATGCACATATGGTACATGTTGCTTGGTTGGTGCAGGTACTACGCCAGCGTGGACGCTTTTGTACTGCCGAGCCGGGGTGAGGGCTGGGGCCGGCCGCATGTGGAGGCCATGTCTATGGGCCTGCCCATTATTGCCACCAACTGGTCTGGCACAACTGAATACCTGGATGACACTGTGGGGTACCCGCTGGGGGTGAGTGAGGATGTGTGGCAGCCAGCAAGCTGCCTCATGTACTCTGGACAGCAGCTCACTGTTAAGCGGCGGGAGCACAGTGTACAAACCAGGGACAGGCTCCCACCTCCAGGCTCTGCCAACTGCTGCAAAAATAATAATAATAACTTGGCGTTTCACAGATGTTTGTACTGCAAACTGCTTGTACTGTTCCATTTTACGCCTGCCACCACTCCTCACCTCATGCACTTCAGCGTGTTCCAGTTGAGTGTAACACACCCTGCCACAGATTGATGGCCTCACGTCTGCCGACGCCCAAGGCCACGAGTTCTTCAACGGGATGCACTGGGCACAGCCCAGCGTGGAGCACCTGGTGCACCTCTTGCGACATGTGGTCACTCACAGGGACGAGGCAGCAGCAAAGGTGCGGGCGTGTGTATGGTGCCTCGATGCACCTGAGCTGGCATATGCTGCAGCTGGTCGCTGCGTTGTGTGCTGTGTGGTGCATCCGCAAGCAATATGGGCATGCTTGCTCCGCAAACAATATGTTGCTTGTTACACTGCTGGCATGTGCATGCAGGGTGCTGCTGCACGCATGCGCATGGTCGAGCGCTACGGGCCAGACCCCATTGGACAGCTGTTTGCAGCTGAGTTCAGGCGGGTGGATGAGCTGGCAGCACAGCGAGCCAAGGAGCGTGCAACAATGCAGGACAGCTCGCCGGTGACACAAACGCCTCAGGTGCAGGCCTGGGGTGCACAGCTGGGGTACCAGGGACAACGGATCCGTGATGCTTGGATGCATGGCCAGCATTCAGCAGCGCCCACAAGTGGTGCTCGCGTGCACGCTGCCAAATGGAAGGCAGTGTACCTAAACCGGAAGACAAAACCAAGAAAGCCGCAGTAGGCAGTAGCAGCCGAGTGCGCAGGCCTAGAGTGTAACAACTATAATACATTCTGCTTCAGCCTGCGCTGCAAAGTTGAATAGCATTGCGTGGGATCGGGCGCACAACAGCCTCGCAAATCCCCTAACTGCACCACGATCAGTTTTGCTGCCAGGTTCATTATCATATATATGCACCAGTCAACATAGCAATCAAACCATCAATTGATTAACTTCCGGAGCAAACGCTGCGCTGAGAGCCCCGCACGCGTAGCATGGTGGTCTCCGCAGCTTGTCATGACCTCGTTGTGAGCACATCGTAGCGGGCAACACGATCATTTGGGCTTCTTGCAAGAGGCCCTGACGTCGGTGAGCCAATGGCGCACCATGTTGCCTAGATGCCAGTATGCAGGCCCTTCCGTTCCCGCCAAGACCTCGATACTGCCGTGATCTGCTGCGGCATTATTGGTGTGCGCCTCGGTGTTTGATGAACCTGCACATCATCATGCATGCTGCAGTAGTGCCGTGGTGTGTGTACATGTACGTAATGTGCAGAGCAAATGCACTGTCCCATGTGCTGCAGCTCATGCTCTGCTTGAGGCCGGCAGTGCTCGCTGCGCCCGTGCCGCAGGTGGGGGTATCTAGATCCCTCACATGGTGCCTCGGGACATGCTGGACTTGGCAGTGCTCCCCCCCTGTTTGGCACCTTTGCCACATGCTCTGGCGGCAGAGGTACCAGGGCTCGTACAGCAGCTGCAGGATCAGCATAGCCTCTTTCGCAGCACGGTGGATGAGGCTTTCAAGGAGGAGTTTGCGGACCCATTTGGTGACCAGCGGTTTTGGGCATACTGCTCACGCTGCCGCTTCCGCTCCTTCCGCCCTCGCCTTGAGGCGAGTGCAGGTTGGGGGAACACATGAGCATGCCCACTGGGCACGCAGCAGGTGCCTGGTCTTGGCACTTTGGTTTGAGGTGGTCGTATACCAAGCTTCCGGTGAACATGATGCTGGTCAACAGTCAGCCCATTACACCTGACACAGGCCCAGCCCTGCTGACCACGCCCCGTGGACTGTTCTGCCTGCGCCTGCCTGCAGGACATGCACCAGCCGCTGCTGCTCAAGCGCGCATCGGGTGGCGCGGGAGTGTCGGTCCTGCTGCTTGTGCTCCCACACGTGTGCGACTACTGTGCCAGTGACGGTGCACAGGGCGCGGTGTGCAAGGCATGCACTTGTTTGAATCCCTCCAAGGACAAGCCCTGTGCGCGTGATGACGCGGAGCACACCGCCTGGCAGCAGGAGGAGGAGGAGGTAGGGGGCAAGATGCTGGTGGAGCCAAAGGGCATCTATTGGGGGCTGGCCACGCGGCTGATCGGCATCAAGCCAGGGACGGCTGGCACTGATGCACTGCCCAACAATGACGAGCAGCGTGTGGAAAAGGTGCAGGGAGGTCCTGGCATGGTGGTGGGGGATGTGCGGCATACGTAGCGTGTGGCTCACTGTGGACTGCACCATGCCACCACCTTGTCCGTTGTGCCGTACACTGCTGCCTGCTGCTGCACCACAGCGCACAACAAGCTGGCGCACGTCCCCAACGCTTCTGTTCCCTGATGTGCATGTCCTTGCAGTTCATCGTGCTGCAGTGCCCCTGTGGGTGGACGTGCGCGATGGACCGCACTGAAAAGGCCGCAGAGCAGATCCTGCAGCACATGAAGTGTGCGCAGGTCAGCATGGTAGCAACCTTCGCTGGATGCCCATGCATGCTTCACTGCACTCACGTGTGGCCGACAGGCTGCACGATGACTCTCTCCACACAGGCTCTGCAGCCGGCTCATCCTGTGATGCCATGGCGTGTGTGTGTTGCTAGCTGCGCTGTGCCCCACTCATCACATTCATGTCGCGCATGCCTCTGCGATCCTGATTGATTGCTGCAAGCACCCCATCTCCTGTTTGTTTCTTGTGCAGGTCCCGCCCTCGTGGTTGTTTGGGTGGCAGGGTCCTGGTGAGCTGCCGTCTAAGCAGGAGCTGAAGGCCCTGATGGATGACGTCAACCATGAGGTCATATTTGCAGACATATACTTCAAGTGGGTTGCCTGCACTGTTGAGCCTCAGGCGCATGTTGAAACCATATCGCTGCACAGATCCAGCAGCAGATTGACCTGAACAACGTCATACATGGACAATCAATGGCAAGAGGCTGTGGCTCCTGCTCCTTCAAGAATGTGGCTTCTGATCCTTCAAGAATGACTGTCAATCAATGCCCACGCCAGACCGCAATGTGTGTTGGAACCCATGATGCACTTCCTCATCCTTATTCTTGTGCAATTACACACAGGCGCTCACGCTACCTGGCTGCTGCCATCCACACACGATTTGCTGAGCTCATTATTGGTACTGAGGGACGACTGCACAGTGCCATATGGCCTGGCCTTGAGCACCAGCCTGTACAATCTGCACGTGCATGGCTGAGTGCTGCCAGGAAGATGGACATCCCCGACTATGCGGCAGAGGAGCAGCAGATGCTGCAAAGTAAACGTGCAGATCGTGCGCTGCATGACGAGCCGCAGGGGCGGCGGCAGCAGCAGCAGCCGGCACGAGGGGATGCAGGCGCAGCAGGGGGCGGAGGGGAGCGCCAAGACGTACAGGGTCAGCAGGGCCCGTGGGATGCACGTGCTGCAATGGAGGCATGGCAGGGGGAGGATGAGATCTGGGCCCAGGCGGCTGCACGGCACGTGCAGCACATCAAGCAGGAGGCGGAGGTTGGTGAGGAGGAGGAGCAGGAGGAGGAGGCATTCTGTTCCCTGCTGCCAGAAGCGCCCCACATCGTGCCGCCTCCAGACAGTGAGCGGGGAGCAGGCGCAGGGCCCCGTGGCAGTGGCAGCAGCATTGGAACACGCTGCGGCGGTGGCAGCGACCCTGAGTCAGGTGCAGCACCACCCGTACTGCACGGACCCCTTACCATCCTTGCCAATCAGCCTCTCACATCGCCGGTCCCAGGCCGTGAGTCACAGCAACAAAACTCCACACAGGCACGCATGCCTGCGGCTGGCTCCACACCTCCAGCCAGACAGCCACATGAGCAGCAAACACCCAGGAGTGCTAGGGACCCACGATTGGTTGCCAGGCAGGTTTGTGCTGGCAGTTCACCGGTCACAGAGGCGTGTTGCAGCCCTGATGTTCAACCAGATCAGCGGCCGCCGCCGCCACCGCAACTTGTTGTGCATCAGCAACCAGCACAGAAGCAGCAGCCCCAGGAATCTCTGCCGCCACCTCCACCGCAGCCACCACTATTGTCACTGGCCCCAGAGCAACCCCTGCCATCTCAACAGCTGCAGCAGGAGCAGCAGCACCAACAGCAGGTGAGGCAGGATTTGCTCGAAGTGCGCGGCAGGCTGCAAGCTGCACAGCAGCAAGCAGCCAAGCTGCAAGCGCTGGAGGAGGGTCGTGCAGCACTGCACAAGATCGAGGAGCTGAAGCAAACATGGCAGGATGCATGTAAGTTGTGAAGCTGGAGCCTGAGGGCGGGGATGGGGGAGGGGGGGATGGATACGAAGGCTTGTGCCCAGCTTGGTTGGGGTGCCCTGGCCCGCCCTGCAGGGATGCTTAAGGACTGGGACCTCAAGGCGGACCCATCAGGATTAAGGGCTGTGCTGGAGGAAACCGCCCGTGCGTTCCAGGAGACAGGTGAGGTGTGGCAGGAGGTGACTGCAAGCTCAGTACCCCAGGGCAGGCCAATGGGAGTGCACGTGCCTGCTGCCACTGCCACTTGGTAGTATCATTACTATGGGTCAGTGCATGCGTTGCCACTCGGTGCTACGTACGCGCTGCAGGTTATGGTGATGTTGCCCAGGGTTACTTGAAGGTGCTGGAGCAGTTGGCACGCCTGCCGGCAGGCGGCCTTGCACAGCTAGAGGCTGCAGCGGCCGCAGAAGGCGTTGGTGAGCACTTGGCTGAGGAGCTGGCAAGGGCGCGCTACATGGTGCAGCAACTCAGCATCGTGGTCCGCATAACTGAGAGGCGGCTGCAAGCAAGTGGGATTGCGAGCCAGGCCACAGACCAGCCCCCGCCATTGCAGCCCACATCAGCCGATCAGCAGCTGCAGCATGCAGCAACCGAGCACCAGGTGCACGTGCCGCAACTCCAGCAGCATGCAGAGACAGGGTCAGAAGGGCGGACATCAGCTGCAGCTGCACTGCCACACAAGTTGCAAGCGCAAGCAACTGTGACCAACACTGAGCCGCAGCAGGAAGCTGATGCCATGCCAGACCGAGATGCAGCCACGCCTTCAGAGCTGCTGCCCGCGCCCCAAGATGCGCAGCGATCACTATCACTCGCAGGGGAGCCGTCATGTCTCTTGCCGGTGCAGCCAGACCAGGCAGCGTCTGCTGCGCCCCATCATGGTGCAGGACAGCAGGGTGCAGCAAATGCCTCTGCAACGGGCATGCCCCAGGCGGCTGCAGCAGAGTTGCCTGCCACAGCTGCTGCATCAGTGGCCCCAGTATCAGCTGCTCAGGTCAACACCAGAGACGCAGCTCCACAGCGTGCTGCTTCTCGCGATGGTGCGCCCAGGCAGCAGCCACCGGGCATGAGCGACGGCACATTCAGGAGTCCAGCAGTGGTGGCAGTGCCACCTTCAGCTGCTCCTACATCATCCGCAGCTGCAGAAGCTGCCAAGGTCAACACCCCCCGTGCTGCAGCTGCACCCCATGCTGTGGGCCGACCGCCAAAGAGAGGGCAAGGCACAGATGGCCAAGCAAGCAGCGAGAAACGGATGAAACCCACTGGGTCGAGAGTCACTGAGCCTGAACCTGATGCTACGAAGAGCAAGGCTGGAGCATGGCCCGGCAGAGATGCAGGTGCAAGTGGCAGCCAGCCAGCAGGAAGTGGCAAGACCAAGCAGCCTTTTGCCGCAGGGAGTGACCCCGCACCGAAGCCTGGCAAGACGACAGGCGGTACAGCCAAGAGCAACAGTGTTGCAAAAGCTGTCGGCTCAGCGCAAGCTGCAGTTGCACCTGCCACTTCTGCCAAGCGCAGGGTCCTTACCGCGTCCCCGACCCCTGGACCTGCCAGGAGTCACATGCCTGCCACGAAGGGAGGGCCTGGTGCAGGATGCGGCAGTAGTGGCGGCAAAGAACCCATGGGTGTGCAGACTGCGAACGTACCTGCTGCCGGAAGGAAACAGACATCTGCTGCACAGCCTTCAAGCAGCAACAAGGGCTCAGACAGCAGCAGGCAACCAGACAAGCATGCAGCCAAACGACTGAAAGCGAGTGATCACATGGAGCAGGACTTCAAGCCTTCAACACGGCTAATAAACAGCGTGAGCGCACAGTCAGCACAGCACAAGCATGTGTGTCCGTCCAATGTGGGTCATCAGAAGGAAGGCACTGGCAAGGACCCTGCTGCATCGGCAGGCGCTGAGCAGTTACATGTGCGGCAGGTTGTGAACCGAGAAGGGTTTGGCGTTAAGCAGCTAAGCACTTAGCGCGTGATAGTGCTCTTGGAATCTACTGAGCCTTGTGACACCAGTCACTGCGGAATCTCCATGTCTCACACATGTGCCTCACATATATCACATTGACGACATTGTACATCTGTTGTGCGCGCCGTCACACGGCAGGCAGCAGGCACCGGACAACTTGAAGGGCAAGCTGCGCCGGCGAAGCAGGTGCCGCACAAAGCTGGAACTGAGCCGGTGGCACAAAGCATGGCACGGGCCCACACCGTAGATGTGGTTGACCTGACGCTGGACGACGATGACTGAGCTGGCTGAAGGAGGCTGCAGCAGCCTACAGACTACCTAGGTACCGTATCGATGCCTGTCAACCCGTGATGAAGTTTGAGTAGGCTGAGCAACGTGTGTGTTCAAGATGCACTGCTGGAGATGACAATCAAGCTCCTTGTTTCGTGCTGTTCACTGTACTGCACACAAGTCCGATTCTTGTACACCGACCTTGGTGCTCGAGTTCTGCATGCAAGTCAATGCTGCTGGCACCAGGTGGCCATGGTGCGCAGAATACAACTAGCAAGAGCCACGAAATGCAACTTGGAGAGGAGCCACAACGAAGGGATAGATGCTGGCTGTTGTCATAAGTGTGTCTCAGGCTAGCGTCGATTTTCTAGTTGCCTTGTGCGCGGCAACCGAAGAAGCCACATACACGTGATTGAACACCAAACGGCCAGGACGGTAATCTATGAGCTGCCAACATCTGTCCGTGCATGCTCCCAAGCCTTGCATGCATGGTGATGCACAGATTCAGGTACGTACTGACAGCTGGCAGTTGGCCAGTGCCGGGAGCAGGAGCTGACGATGAAATGATTCTCAACGATGATGATAGGGCTTGGCGTGTTGCCTGCCATCTGTTGTACTGCCCGGCATTTGCCAAGTAGCCAGTGACAACAAATTGCCAGGCTGATCGTGTTTTGTCAATCGCGTGCACCTCCAGCATTCTCTGGCTGAGAATACTGCAGCTGCATCCCGGCTTCCTTCCTGTACCACCTGCACAAGATGTCGAAGGGCGACGGCCTGATGGTGCACGGTTGTCCAAACAAAGAACGCATTGGATTGTAGGTGTCGGCACTTGTTCGCAGGGCAGCCCCTCTGCATTGTGGTTATTTGCTTACATAGCCCCGCCATACCGGGAGCTGCTTGTGCTCCGAAAAGGTTTGAACAAAATCAAGGGTTGAGCAGTTGCTTATGTGTCTTTTCCCATGCATGATGCCTGCTGCATGTCGTGCATGCTTTCGTGCATCAGCTGCTCTGCTTCCCATGCCCCTAATGTTTGCAGCTGGGCGGTTGTGGCGATTGCATCAGCAGTGTTGCTCATGATCGGCCAGCCTCTTGTATCTGTTCCTGCTGGCCATCGGGCTGTGGTGGACTTCTTTGGCTATGTACCTCAAGGTGTGCCATGCGCACAATTGTGCTAACTCTTCAATTGGCTTGCACCTTCTTAGTCAAGCAGATGTGCCTGACATCTCTGTCACATCATCCTCCAAAACAAATCACCCCCACCTGCATTGGTTTAGCCGACCCCCCCCCCACCACCACCATCCCATCTCTTGCTGATGTCTGCGGTCTATGGGTGTGATGCCTGGCTGATATCCTGTTATTGGAGTGGTGCCTTCCCCTTCCTCGTGTTTCCTTCCTTCCTCTGATCTGGTTCCCACCTCACATGTGATGGGATCGACCCTTCCTCGAAAATCGCATGCTGATCCTGTTTCTCGAACATCCTGAGATGTGCTATGGGCCTGCCTGCCGCCTGGTGATCCTTTTGCACTGTCATGAGTCAACCATGCATTGCCCTTGCATCAGCCTATGGCTGGCAAAGAAACTGGCTTGCTTGGTGCCGTGCACTGTCATGCAGGTACACTGCCTTCAGGGCTGCAGTTTAAGATGCTGTTCGCCAGAGTTGAGCACTTCTCAACCAAGGTTTGCACTGCCTGCCTCTGCTTCTTGTTTGTGTATGGGCAAGTAAGCACAGTATACCTGCCAGCTGCACACAAGTTCTGTTAGGCACCTGCTTCTTCTCACTCCTGCACAGGCATTGCGTGTCACACATGCCAGGTTCTGGTCTCCTCTCTCCTCCCTCCTCAACTCCTGTCAGCTGCCACACGATCGCCCTCATCTCCTGGATTGATGAATCACCTAACCGTGCTTCTGCCTGCAGACCATCCTGGTGGAGTCCACGCAGGATGTGCCAACCACTGAAGGTTTGATTGTGGAGCTTGATGGTGGGTGGTGTGAGCAGCTGTTGCAGTTCAAGCAAGGTCGCAACTGCATTGACGTGTGCACTTTGGAAGCCAGCACTCTGAATCCTAAACACCTCCAGTTACAACAATTCAACCATGTGAACGCCAGCCAGTACATCAGAAGAAGTAACTTAAGAGAAGACGAAAGATGGTGGTGTGATGCTTGCTGACACCATCCTTATTTGCGGGGATAGGTGGACCTTGACGGAGTTCTCGACTTTATTTGACCACACTGGCACATGCGCAGTATGCGGTTGCACGCTGTGCGTCATGTGCGTGGCACGCGATCCTGTCACTGATGCACTGGGGTGCGTGGTGTGCGCTGCTGTGTGCAGTGTCTGTGCTGTTCCACATCAAGCCGGAGGCTGTGCGCGACCTGTATGTGACGGTGGGGCCCGACTACCGCAAGGTGTGGGTCATTTAGGGTTTGGTCATTCATGACCAGTCCCTTGCTTGGTTATACCGTACACAACATGTTTATACTGTACACCCACATGCTCTTTACTTGTACAATGCTTCATAACGCTCCCAGCCCAGCCTCTGCAGCTGCGCAGTCCTATGCACATCAGCTATCTCGCTGCGCCATGTGACTGCATGGACAACGCTGTGCCCCCTCTTACCGGTTGCGTGCGTGTGCGTCCAGGTGCTGGTGATGCCTGAGTTCACCTCAACCGTGCGCTCGCTCACCTCCCGTGTATCAGCCAAGGCCCTGTACAGTGGCACTGAGCGCGATGAGCTGTCCACAGGGGTGCGTGGCTGTGGTGGCTGCTGGTGGGCGGCAGTGGTGAATGCCAGTGGTGTGTGCTGGTGATGATGCGGGGGTGTGGAGTTGGGGTGTGCTGGTAGGGGATGGCAGATGTTGTAGGCATTGTGCGTATGCAACTTCACCACTGCCATCGTGTAGGATATGTGGGCGGTTATCTGCTGGTGTGACAACACAGCAGCCGCAGGGCCAATGTGAAGGACGGCCAGTTGCAGCACGCCAGCACACCCGTCCTGTTTGCTTCATGTCCAGGTGGTTCATTCATGCGGTTCACGCCTTCTGCTGTGCTGCGGGTGGCTGCAGATCTCCAAGGTGCTGAACGAGAAGCTGAATGCACGTGGCATCGTGGTGGAGCAGGCGCTGCTGCGCAAGGTGGTGCTGCCGGTGCGTTGTGCTGGAGCGGTGATGCGCACACTGTGTCGCCTCTTTGTGCTGCGGACCAGCAGGAGTGCACTGTCTGTTGAAAGCTAAAGGGCTGAGCGCATGGGGGCTGCATGAAGGTGGGGGTCGCAGCCACCTGTTGGCTCTGCGTGCACGTCATGCAACATGGCACTGCCCCCCTGTGCATCAACACCCTGCCACACTGGACATGATGTGCGGCCTCAGCGCCTGGTGACGACCGCGATTGAGGAGAAGCTGAAGGCGGAGCAGGAGTCGCAGCGCATGGAGTTTGTGTTGACCAAGGGTGAGTCATGTGTGAGCACGCATTGGACCATAGGGTGCGCTGCCAGGTTGCAAGAGGCACAGCTGGACAGCGGTGGGTGCCAGTTGCTGCACGTGCTGCACATGCTGATGGTTCACACGTGCCTGGCCTCTTGCTCGCATGCCATGCTGCACACACACGGCACATCATTGCAGAGAAGCAAGAGGCAGAGCGCAAGCGCATTGAGGCACAGGGCATTGCTGACTTCCAGAACATCGTGTCCAAGGGCATTAGCGAGCAGCTGCTGGAGTGGTGGGTGCGAGTAATGATGTACTGATGTACTGATGTCATGCTGCACCACTGTACTGATGCTCAAACTGTTCCTGCCAAGCAGTTGATGGCCAGGTCACAAACCACATGATCCGCTGTGTCATGTGCCTCAGGTTCTGTACTGCCTGCTGGGCACGCTGAGCTCAAGCTGCCAAGGATATATGCACGTGCACACAATTGCATGCACTGTACGGAATCTACGGATGCACAACACCAGGCTTTGTGGTGGGCACCCACACACACAGGAAGGGCATCGAGGCCACAGAGCGGCTGGCCAACTCGGCCAATGCCAAGGTCGTGGTCGTGGGCTCCTCCAAGAACGGCCTGCCGCTCATTCTTGGGGACGGGCACCAGGGGGGTGCTGCTGCGCGCAACTGACGCAAGTTCAGCGACTGAAGCAAATTGAGTGACTGCGCAGCCTCATGTGGTTGTGTCCAAGGGTGCAGCTTGGTTGCAGGCGGTGCCTGCAACCAAGCTGCAGCCACACACCATTGCTCAGTGACGCGTGGAGATACTTGGGAGGGACTCTGTAGTTGAGGGCACATGATAGTGCTGCAGACCCAGTTCCAGCTGGAGTGCTTGGTGCTTGTGCTTCATCGTTCATGCCTGTGACAACGTTGTTAGCAAACCCTTGGTGCCTTCATGCTGAGTGCGTTTTATCATGCGTTTGCTGCTTCTGCTGTTGTGTGTGCTCATGCCTGTTCTGCTTGTTGTGCTTGCATTCATGTGTGCTGGCCTTCATCGCTTGCTTTGCGAAGTGCATTGCCTGAATGGGACTGATCGCCGATTTTTGCAAGAGGGCTGCTTTGATGCTGGCTTGGCACTCGCACTGTGGGCATCAAGGGTGCAGCCGCGTGAGCAAATGTGTTTTGCCAAGGCCACCCCACCGCCTCGGAACATGGTGCTCGGACACTGCCGGTGTGCTTCAAGTTGTAACATACAACCATGCCTGCAACGCCCATTCGGATTAGGATGACAATATCAACTGCCGTCCAACACTGAGATGCAACACCTGCCAGTCCTGCCCTGCAACATTGTGCTGTGGGGCGGCCGCCAGCAACATGCAATACATGCAACACATGCAGTACAACATGCAGTACAACGTGCTGCCGGGCATGGCCAAGACTGGCTGGCCCGGGCCATGGACAAACAAACATGGAGG
>QAXD01000151.1:265725-321534 GCA_004335575.1 Haematococcus sp. NG2 | reverse complement strand
GTAGCAGCATCGCGGGTTTAACCGCGCAAAGCCGTGTAATGATGATGATGATGATGATGCAGTACAACACATGCCAGGCGCATCACACCATCAGGGTGTCCACCACGCGCACCACCCCATACATGCCTGGGGACCCACACCCCGCATCGTGGCACATCAGCCGCAGGCACCACTCGCCCCAGGGGGTCACCACCTCTGGCAGCCCCTCCCCCTGGGACGCCTCTGAGCGCAGCCCAAACAGCTTCCCCAGTGCGCTTGAAGCCGCTGCCGTCTGCTCCCGCTCATCCAGGGCAGCCCAGCTGTGTGCAAGGAGAACAAGGGCCCGAGGTGGTAGGGGGGTGCTTGCGTGAGGCAGCAGAGGGCAGCACATGGTGGCCTGGTAGGCGGTAGAATGCATCCGAGTTATTGCTTTCGAGTTATGACTGCTGTGCCAATCCACTACAGAGGCCTTGCGCAGGTCCCAAACAGTGCGTGCTGGATTCATCACTAAAAACCATCACACCTGCGCCACAGTGAATTCTGACAGTCTGACATATCGCGCTATGTGTTCCCCCTGGTCACCTGGTCATAGCTATTTTGAGTCCGGCGACGACGCTGAAAGAAAAGACAAAGAGGGAGGCTACCACTCACCGTGCTGCGCCAACTGACCCCCCCGCCACCAGCTCCGCAGCGGCCTGCCCCAGCAGGGCCACATCCACCTGCCCCGTCGCGTCCTCCAGCGTCATCTGTGCAGCAGGCAGGCAGAAGGCGCACGCAGGGCACCGCTCCAACCACTTCACCATCCATTCGCAACCACCAGCCAGCAAGCCGCGTGCATGTACCTCATTCACATGCACCGCAGTACCAGCGTGGGACACACCCGCACCCTGAGCCCACACAATGATCGTAGCATGTGAAGCAGCCGGCATGTGCACGCACCCGCACAGCCAGCATGCGTGGCCCTGGCCCCAGGCCGAAGGTGTGGTCCCAAGGTAGTGGGCCTGGTAGCGCCACCAGCCACTGGTCCGGCTCAACCGGGAGGCACCTGCGTGTGTGCGGCAGTGAGGCAGCAGCACGTGCCTGGCACCCTTACAATCAACAGATCATTCAGAGCAGCCTTCCGTCCAGTGGGAAAGTGCAGCATGTCCTGACCAGTTGCCATTCAATCTTTCGTCGCAGGGGAGCTGCAGAGTGGCACAAGCAGGTGGTGGTTGCAGTGTGCCGAATGCAGTGCACCGAACCTCAGTTCCCACACGCACTTGACTGCGCGCGCATGCACGCGCACGGTGCACCCCCATGGCTCCTGCCCCCTCATCTCCCCTGTGGCAGCTGCTACTGCCAGCTCTCGCACACTCAGCAGAGGCGGCTCATCCGCCACCGCGCCGCTGGGTACCCAGCCTGTGTGCAGTGCAGCAGGTGAGGGGGTCCTTGAAACCCAAAAAGCGGGACCGAAGCAGGGTGGCATGGGTGGGTGGGTGGGTGTTTATTTCGGGGTGGGGTGGGGTGGGGTGGGGGTAGCTGGCAAGGTGCTGTGAAGGTGCTGACAGACTGCCCCTTTTGCCCAATCATGAGCACAGGAGACACCGTCGCATTGTTGACTGCACTGATTGCCTGCAACATGCCCGCCATCAGGCTGGCTGGCTGCCGGGCAGTGGGCCACACGCAGGGAGTGCACAGGGAGCGACTGTCTGTGCCTGGGCACCTGGTCCTCCACCATCCCACATCTGCCCCCACTCACGGGTGACCAGCGGGGTGGGCACCTGCACGCCGCGCGCAGCCGCCTCCTCCTCCCTGGCACCCGGGTCAGGCACCCCACTGATGGTGGAGCAGGACAGCAGCAGCGCCTGCACCTGGCCCGCGGTCACGAAGGGCGCAGCGTGGCTGAAGGACAGCCACACGCCGGGCACCAGGGAGCTGGACAGTGCGAGGGGGGCGGGGACAAGGAGGGGCAGGCAGGTGCCGCGTGGTGGCAGGGCCTGCACCGTGGCCACAGACCCGCCTGGTAGCCCTGGCGGCAGAACGCCGGGCAGGGGCGTGGGCCGCACGCCGCCTTGCACCGCGAGGTTGGAGGTGGACTCCGGCAGCTCGTCCGGGATGTTGGGCACTGTGCCTTCACTGCGCACACATGCGGTTGCAGGATCCATGCAGGTATTCATGGAACTTGTCGTCCATTATGAAAAATGATCTCAGAGATACATGCACATAACTGTTATTGACGCATGTCGGTACCGAGCAGCATGCAGCAGGTGCATGCACCGTGGAGCATAGGGTGTGGGACAAGGCTCATGAGGGGCGGTGTGTGCCCACCTCACCCCACCCCCCACCCCCGCCCCGCCCCCCAAATCAGTATGACCAGCCATGCGATCAGTCCATTTCAGGCCCCTGGCTCCCCAGCCACACCTCCCCTTGCCCTGTGCAAGGAAATGAAGCAGTGTGGGGGAATACTGGCAACGGCCTGGGGCTCACACTCACTCCGCGTTGCACGGCGCCGCCTCGCTGCCATCCCACAGGTACACAGTGGTCATGCCGGGTGTGGCGGTGAAGCCAGGCGGCGCCCCACTGCCGTCGCGCATGTCCACGGCCAGCACCTGTGCACCAGGCAGTCAGTCAGGCAGTCCTTGCATTCATGTGCGCTTACAGCTGCGTATGACGCGAGACGGTGCGAGGCAGCGGTGTGACGCAAGCCGATGCACCTGCTGCTGCATTGCCGCCAGAAAAGGGACCGCACAAAAGCCGGCAACACATGATATCGAAGCGAGCAGCAGGCAGGTGCTTATGCTTGTTCACCAGTGGCACACTCCCAAGAGTCAGTCTGCCTACATGGCGGTTGGAAGGTGCACCCCATGCTGGCCTTGGGGCGCATACGTAATGGTGCTCAAGGACTGTGAGAAGAAGGCACAACCATGAACCCCAGCGATACAGCCATGTGCAGGTCGTGTTGAGACATGTGTCTGATGCGTGCCCACACACCTTGCCCACCAGGCCCACCACCTCCGGGGGATCTGTGTAGCACGACGCCCGCAGCGCAGAGATGAGGCGCACAGGCGGCGGCCTGGGCAGCGGCTTGAGTGCGGCCCTGATGCGTGCCAGCCACTCGTCGTCCTCTTCGTTCACCCTGTTGAGTGCACGGGCGCAGGGGGTGGTGTGTGGTGTGGGATGTGCACGTGCGCACCTGCTGACCCTTGTCACTGCACGGGCAGCATGATGTGTTGGTGCGTGTGCGCAGAATGTGCACCGGAGCGGGCGTTGCTGTGTGTTCTGCTGTCAGGAGCATGAGCAGCAAAGGTGCTCGACACTCTCTTCCATGTGGCGTGTGTCGCAGCTCAGCACAACCATTGCTGTGGGCCTGCTCAGCGAATGTGTGCTGACGTGTGCAGCTCACGTGAGGGTGTTGGTAGAGGAGCAGTACGGATCGTTCAATTCTTCATCTGGACGCCTCGGTACGTGCTCTGGCCCAGCGAACACGTCCCACCGGCTCCTGTGTTGTACCGCAAACATCATACTTAACGTGCTCAAGCTGCAGTTCAATCTTGTGCACACAGCGCTGACCAAGGGGTGTTGATGGAGCCCCACATGCTGCCCAGGTAGAAGCTGTCCATGCCAAACCCCTGTACAGAATGCTCTTTAAGAGCCATGCTGCGTGCACCACACCAAGCCCTCCAGGCTTCAGTTCCTTGAGAAGGTCACACCACAGACACGAAAACAAACCCACTTTAGGGTTTAGGGTTTAGGGTTAGGGCTTACGGTTTCACCCGCACCCTACACCCTACACCCTTTCACCCCACACGCCCACCTGCGGCCGCGCCCCAGCTGCAGCATCACCTGCCGTCTGCCATTGGGCTTGTGCTGCAGGCGTGCACCAAGCAGGCGGATGATGTCCCCGCGCTGCAGCCCCTCCATGCCTGGGCCCGGTGGTGGTCCTTGGGGCAGTGCGTTCTGCTGACCAAACAACACCAACTCCACCTGGCTTGCGCCACCATCACTGTCCAGTGGGTCACTCAGGTACACATGTGCGGAGAAGTCTGCATGGTGCAAGTGTCAGGGCATGGACAGGTGGGCGTTGACAGCGACACAACCACTTCCATGCGGCTTGGCAGGTGCGTGACAGAAATTGTCGGCTGTGCATGCAGTAAGCCCAGGGAACAGCTCAAGCATGTGTGGTCAATTCACACAGTTCATGCAAAGCATGCAAACCCTTGCGTACCAGTCCCTTTCGTCTGCTTTGGCGCGACACTATCCTCAATCACAGCATAAATATCAGCCAGAACAACCTGTTTTGGGCTGCGACGCGCTTCAAAGTCTTTAAACGCGGCGGTTAATGAACTGTAGCGCCTTGAGTCTGCCATTTACAACATACTAACAAAACCTTTGATCTACATCATCTGTGCAGCCTCGCTGTCGCTGCCTGTCGATACGCGAGTGCGTGCAGCGGTCAACATCCATATCTAATACACTGGCATCTACATCGGGCAGATGAACTGAGGGCGCAAGGAGGGGTCACCCATCTGCAGAACATCTCATTCAACCAGATGAATTTTGTTGCATCATGTCGCATAGCATTGCATTCTAAGCACATGGCGAACAAGACGCTGATCCTGAAAGTACGGCCAGATGCACACGTTCAACATGCACATTATGCTTTATCGTCTCTTGCATGCATGATGGCACAAACAGCCTGCACCAGTGACCCTGCAAACTGTGCACGGCTCCATGTGCATGCTCAGTGTGCTGCTTATGGCACCATTATGTGCACCATTATGGCACCAAACATGTGCACATGCAGCTGCCAGGAGTGCAGCTGGGCCGGCTGCAGCGCCGCTACAAGCGCTTCCTTGCAGATGTCATCTTTGAGCACTCCGCCCAGCCACAAATGGTTCAAATAGGCACAACGTCAGCCTGTGACGCTGCTGTAAGGCCACAAGATGCAGCCACAGCCTCGATAAGCCTCAGTGCAATTGCAGCTCTGGCAGCAGGGAAGCAAGCGCGGAGCAGCGCACGCAAGCGCCCAGTAGCAGCGGCAGCGGCAGCAGCAGTGGCTGAGGCTGCAGCATCCGCCACAGCAGCAGTGGCTGTGGGCACTGTGGTGGCAGCAGCTGCTTCAGTGGGGTGCAGCACAGTGCACTGCCCCAACACAGGGCCCATGACAGGGCTGTTGGACATCAGCCCCCAGCCACATGTGATCTGTACTGTGGCCCCAGCAGGGGCAGTACGCAAGTACGCCCACACACTGACGGCGATACAGCCTGAGCCCGGGGGCACTTGGGTGGGTGTGCACAGCGCACTGGCAAATAAGCTGGTGGGTGAGATGCTGGCAAGGCGCATGCTGACAGACGTACTGGGCCAGTACGTGGCGGTACAGCAGGAGGTGGCGTATGGCAAGGATGGCAAGTCGCGCGTGGACTTTGTGCTCACACGGCCACCCGCTGGTACTGCCAGTAGTGCTGGTGCCGGTGCTCCCATTGCGCTCTCCACGCAGGCCCTGACGCTGGCATCGCCTCATACAGGAGAGGCAGGCACACGGCAGCCGCCGGCGGAGCTGGGGCAGGGCGCAACCAATGGCAGTCTTACGGCACAAGGCAGCCCAGGGGGGGCAGGTCCCTCAGCTGCATCCAAACGCAAACGCAAGGAGGCAACAGCAGTACACACATCAAGGCATCAAGTACGAGCAGGGCATTCCTCAGGCACACAGTCAGCAGACAGGCCGGCAGTAGCGGCAGCAGGGCCTGGCACAGGGCAGAACAAGGTGTACGTGGAGGTTAAGAGTGTGACGCTCACAGATCCCGTGGCTGGCGCGCCACATGAGGGGCGGTCTGCACTGTTCCCAGACACCGTCAGTGAGCGTGCACAGAAGCATGTGGAGGAGCTGATGGGGATGGTGGCAGCTGGGTTTGAGGTGCGGCAACACGGTAGCTGTGTGCCGTTGTGCCTGTTCCCTGCTTCCTGTGTATGTGCGCAGGCTGTGTTGAAAGCTTGCTCATGTGCATAATGATCTGCAGCATCCAGCACTTGGCGTTCGTGGTGCTGCCGATCCTGCTCATGAAGTGCTGCTGCTCTGGTTCCTGCACTGAATTGATTGCAAGCCATGCCATCTGGTGCTGTGCTGCGTCCACAGGCGGCACTACTGTTTGTAGTACAGCGCGGCGACTGCACCACGTTTTCCCCATGTGAGGATGCAGACCCGCGTTATGCGCAGCTGGTGCGGCAGGTGCGTGGTTTAGGGGGGTGGAAGCTGATTGCGCAGTGCAGCAGTAGATCATACATCAGCTGCGGCCTGTCTGCACACAGACATGTCACATGTCTGTGTGGGCATCGCACTGGTGCGGAGTGGGTCTGGTGTGGGCATCGCACCTGTGCGATGGCACTACCTTGAGTCCTGCACAACACTCGCATACCCAGCACTGCTTCATTGAGGCATGCAAACATGACACTTGTATGTTGTGCACAGCCCATGCAGGCGGCAGCAGCTGGCGTAGCGATTGTGGCAGTGGGGGTTGAGCTGGTGCCAATGGCTGCAGATGGGGCGGATGGGGGACTGGACCTGGCATTCCACTACCAGGGGCAGCTGCCAGTTAAGCTGTGATGAGACTAGAAAAGATACAGTCTGTGTTACTGCAGCAGACATGAGTATCGACACCAAGCACATCAACAGCACAGCGATGTGGTTGCGAGTGCGTGTCAAAACCAGCCACATGTGCTCTGCAATGGGTTCAATGGTGGGAGTGCTGCAGTCCAGCCATCACCGTGGCGACCGTGACCGTCTGCGCTTGCTGTCCCGCTCCCTGTCCCTGCCCCTGTCCTTGTCCCTCTCCCTGTCACGGTCACGATCCCTCTCACGCTCCCTATCCCTGTCACGGTCCCTCTCCCTCTCACGGTCCCTGTCTCTGTCCCGCTCCCTGTCCCGCTCCCGCTCATCCCGCTTGCCGTCCCGTTCCCGTTCCCGTTCCCGCTCGCGATCCCTGTCCCTGTCCCGGCCACTTGAGCTCGGTGGCTCCGCGCGCCCCCGCTGCTCCCGCTCCTTCTCCCGCGTGTCTGCCTCACGCTCGCGCTCACGCTCCCTGTCCTTGTCCCGCGCCCGCTCCCCGCTGCGTGGCGGCGGTGCAGGCTGCAGCGGCTCAGCCGGCTTGCCCCGCGCACCAGCCGCACCAGCCTCCCCGTCTTCCATGTCCATGTCAACGTCCATGATGGCATCCCCACCACGTGTAGCTGCTGGTGCGGGGGCAGGGGCGGTGGCAGGTGCAGACCCACCAGCAGCTTGAGCACCATCTGCGAGTGAGCGGGGTAGGTGTATAGTCAGCGAGTGCATCACCAGTGCTGCTGTGGTCAGCCCACACCCGACAAGCAACATTCCAAAATGACCACAACAATGCAGGATGATTGCAGAGCACCCATGGGCAGTGCAGAGTGGCGAGGCAAGGCAGTTGCCCACAGTTTCCAGCAAAAGCGGTTGTACTATTCCATGCATTGGCCGTGCTCGTGGTGCATGCCAGTGCACCCAGCAGCACATCCAGCAGTACACAAAGCAGTACATACAGCAGTACATCCAGTACACCCACCCTCCACCTCCAGCTCCTCAGGCGTGGCCCCCAGTGCCAGCAGGGCCTCACTCGCGCGGCCGCGCAGCCGCGACGCCTCCTCCGCGCCACCTGGCCCATCCGTGCCGATGCTGTGATAGTACTCGAGCAGGATGGCACTGCGGCGCGCAGGCATGGGAGGCATGTGATTCGTGTGCCTGACAAGCGCCACGAAAGCACTGCCAGGTGCATGCTGCTGCCAGATGGTAGAGGGGTTCCGGGTGCCTGTCTGGTGTGTATGTGCATGACCAGGCACACGCTGTGCGCAGCTGTTGCAGCTGTGAGCTGTTGCCCAAGCAGCAGGCACCGCTACACAGCATGCCACACACCGCACGACGCCCAGTGTGGTGCCGCGCTGGTGCACGACCGCCAGCACGCGCTTGCGCAGCCCCGCATCGCCCAGCGCCCACAAGTGGCCCAGGATGAGGGCGGCGGCCTGCAGCGTGAACAGCCCCGCGTCGAGCCGCGCCTGCACGCACACGCACATGGGGCACGTGCTGAGGGTTGGTGTCTAAAGTTGCTGAAGCTTAGTGTTTAGCTCAGTGTTTAGTTTAAGTTGCTGAAGCTTAGTGTTTAGTTTGAGGTCAAGGTTCAGAGTTCAAGGCTTACAAAGGCTGTTAGGGTTGTGCCGTGCAGCAGGCGCATGGAGGAATGGGTCCGCAGGCGGGGGAGAGCTGCTGGTTGAGTGCATGGAACGATTGGATGGCCACATGCAGACATGCCATGATGAAGCGCGGCAGACCAACAACACTGCTCTTGCTCATCGCCTCGTAACTGCTGGACCCTTCAGCCCTCAGGTGGTTTGACCAGGGTAAGACCAGGTTTCAAGCTGCATCTGAATCGCAGCCTGGACTGCTGCGCACATTCTTACCGCTCACGGTGCACAGTCTGCACACAAACAGCACACCGCTCGTGTGCACCCACCAGCATGAGCTCGTCCTCGTCCACCTCCTCATCCTCACCCAGCTCAGCCGCCAGCCGCGCCTCAGCACTCGCCACCTTCTCGCTGTACCTGCGCCCATGCACCACACCACACGCACGGGATATCAAGCACCGTCATGACATGCACAGTGCTTGTTGCATGGCGTGACACCACGCAGTGCAGACCTCGCACGTGCCACACCCACACAAGGTGCACCACGAGATGGTCGCAGACTGCTCGGCATCATGCACGGACTCATGCGCTCATCTTCTGCAGCTGTGCTATCGAGTTTCAGAGGTTGCAAAACCCGAGATTTCCTGTCCCGAATGTGCGGAGCCTCACTTGAAGTAGATCTCCAGCAAACGGTCCGTTTTCTCAAACTCAGCCTCCACGAACTTGGCACCCACACGCTCACTGCAAGGGCGCAGCGCAGGTGCATGGAGCAACAGTGACCCGCATGGCTAACTGGCTCCCACACTTTTCAACAATGGTCAGGACGCCGAAGGCGTAGGTACAGGCTGGAACCAAAGCCTGCTGTGCAGCTGCGTGGAGCCTGACTGCTGCAGGATGACACGACTGCAGTGCCAGCGCAGGCTCCAGGGTTCAGGGTCATCACCAGAGCTCAGGCTGCGCTCACCGGCGGCCGCCACGCGGGCCCAAGTTGGTCAGCAGCGATGCAATGAGCGACACACACCGCTCCTCCACCTCCACCTCCACGTCACGCTCACCTGCAACAAGAAAGTGTGGTCCGTGAGGTGTGCCCAGCTGGAGCGCATGCCGGCATGTAGGGGGTGGCACAGCACACGGCGCACAGAAACATAACGACACAGATGAAGGCCTCGCTACAGGATCAGCAGCAAAGTATAACACAAGGATACGGGTGCTGAGGGTCATGTAACTATACATGAACCAGGTGGGCGCACAACAACACGCATGCGGTGCACGGCTACGGGCCAGTTGCCAGCTGTCAGAAGCAGCTGCTGCATCCAGCTGCACCAGACCTCACACCTCAGCAGGCCAGCTGTGGAGCGTGCCAGCGGCAGCAGCCACAATAGCAACAGCAGGCACGCACACACCACCCACCGCGTGGTCCCCGGATCTTGGCCTTGCCCATGAACGCGCCAAACACATGCTTCAGACCGCCCAGGTCCACGAGCTGTGCACACAGCACCGGAAACCATGCTCATGTAGCGTCATGCTGACCAACACAGGCCACATGGGGTGCATCCGGAACCAAGGAGCCTTGCGCCAACGCAGCACGAATCGCGCTGCGACAGCAAAAGGCTGTGGCCGCTGCGCCGCCCTTGCAGCATGCAGGCCAACCGCAAAACACAGCACACAGGCTCCTGTTTGCCTGTGCCTGCCTGAACTGCATGCATGCACACACCTTCTCGCATGGCGGGCTGTACCGTGTGCACGCAAAGTCGAGCAGCTTGAGCGCGCCATACCGCGACTGCCGCTTGTTCTGCAGCATGAGCCACATCAGCTCCACACCTTCTGCCTTGACAAATGCTGCCTTGTTCTCAGGCAGCAGCATGCAGGAGCACAGCACATCGAAGCAGTTCTGCGGGCAGAAGGCGTGATCATGTGCGGTGCACGCGCGGGCCGGAGACGTGATGATGTGTGGCGGGCATGCATGGATGTAGCACACGCAGGCAAGCATCCCCTTGCACTGGGCTGCACTTGACACGCCCGGGGTGGCTGGGCACACAGGACCATCTCAACAGGACCACCCAGCCCACGTCCACCTGCATCTCTTAAGAAACACCAGACACAGTCCTGCACAACCACCTCACACGCCCTGAACCAGCATACTTACACATTTACACATGTCTGCATCCCCGCCCCCCGGCAAGGCAAAAGCATGCATGCGCACCTGCATGAACTCCTCCTCCTCCGCACTGCCTGGGTCGCGGTTCTTGTATGCCGCCACCGCCTGCAGCAGGACGTCGATGCCATTGGCATCAGCCACCCTGCAGCAGTTAATAAACAATAACATACAGAAATGATGGTATGTGAGCTGCAGGGCGGGAGGTGGGGGTGGGGCATGTGAAAAGGTGCGTGCGTGTGCGTGCTTGGACCATGGCCTGGACTGTTCATGAAGGCGGTGGAACAAACGGGTACATCAGCATCATGGCCTGAACAGACATGCGGCACAGTAGCCCGCAGGCAATGATGCTGATGTCCCAGCCTCCCAAGTGCGCCCACCCACTTCTTCTGGTTCTTTGCTGAGCCCTGCACCAGGATGGCCAGCAGCTCTGACGCCTGCTGCTTGTTGCCGTCAAAGTCGCGTAGCCGCAGCCGCGCCAGCAGCCATTTCAGCAGCTTGGTGCTCTCCACGACCTGAATGGGGAGGGGGAGGGCGCATTGTCCCAGGGAGTGAACCCGCATGCAGCACTCCCCACATGTACACAGCAGTACACTGCAGCAGCAACAGCGCAGCAGCAACACCGCAGGCCTCCTATTGCGCACCTGCTCCGCAATGGGCGGTGACACCTCAACCATGTTCTCAAACGTACACAAGCAGTTAAACACCGCCTTCTCCTCCTCAGGCACCTAGCACCACAGCAGCCGGTCAGCCATTGTTAGGGGCCATCAGGCATCAGCACACCCTGATGGTGACCACCCACGGAGCGACTCGGATGGCCGCGTCAGGCAGCCAGCCCTTTGACATCGTGAGTAAGAACTAAAGGCCCTGTCAGCGATCAAGCTTGCCAAGTTGGAATGTGGAACTTTACGACCATCGTGCTATGCGACTGTGCTAACTCGCCCCCGCCCTCGCGCCTCAGCCCTTCACGTCACCCATGCTATGAACCCCACCCACGCAAGGCCACCACACACCTTCTCATCCAGTGTGCTCAGCCGCTGCACCAGCACCTCCAGCGCGTTGGCATCCAGCAGTGCTGCCACTAGCGCGCCTGCCTCCTCCCGGTAGTCCTCCACAGCATCTGTGTGGTGCGGCGCATGTGGTGGTTCTGGCGCTCATGTTCGGTGCAGCTTGAGCGTCCATCCGGATTCAGGTTCGCAACAGGTACATGTGGGGCATGTGCGCTCTAGTGTGTCCTTGTCCTTTCGGGGGCCAGGAAGTTGTGCCAGGTGCGCAGGAAGAGACCACAAACGTGCCACAAGATACACCACCCAAACCGCTGCTTCCTCTCTCATGCTATTTACATCATCCTGCCCTCCCCCACATCCAAGAGCAAGCTAGGGCCAGCACTGCGCATCAGCCGTCTCCCACCTCACCCCACCCCTCACCCTCACCCGCGTCCGTCAGCTCCTGCAGCAGCTCCAGCGTGTCGGCCGCGATGTCGCTGTTCTCGTGACCCACACACGCCAGCAGAGTGGGCAGTGGGTTCAGCTCCACCAGCAGCGGGTACAGCTCGGGCGTGGATGCCACCTGCCATGGCAGCGGTGGGGGTGGTTGTGGGGGTGAGCAGACTGGGGCTGGAGTGGGGTGGAGGCACGAGCAAGGATGAATTGAGCACGCTGGCAGTGTGTACAAGCAATGGCTTGCCGGACAGGGGCTGCACGGTCACAGGGTGGGCATGACAAGTACTTGACGCAGCGGCCCCGCACCCCAACCCCCGCCCCACCCCCCGGGAAGGTTTTGCACAGAGCCCCCAACATGCTGCCCAGTTTCGTGCACAAAGCAGCATTTGCTGTTCAGGTTCTGTCAGCAGGAGGAAGCTGATGGTGTTTGCGGACACTCACAGGCCCAGACCCAGGTGCAGCAGTGCATTGTCAATACCGACAGTGCTGCGCACCTGCAGCAGGCTCTTGACCTGCTCATCCAGGTCAACTTCACTCTCCAGGAACTTCTCAGGCTGGTCCGCGTACTTCGCACGTTGCTCCAGGTTCTCCTTGTACTGCGGTTGAGGCAGTACAGAGTGATGGGCAGCAAAGTCACAGCCTGGTCACAGCATTCGGGGGCATGGTGGCAGCGTGTGCACTGTGTGCTCGTAGAACTCTGCAGTTCATTCAGCCAGCAGATCGCCTTTGGGCGTGTTGCTGCCCATCCCATGCCGGGAACCACTTGCAGAGTCATGCAAGCAGCCACGGGCAACACTGCTGTTGTATGGCGTGCCGTCGCCTCCCCTGCCATGCCACCTGCCGTGCACCCCAACTGCATGCATTTGCTAGCCTTCCTGCGGGTGCTGTGCGTGCGCCATCGCCCACCTTCTTTTCCAGTGCTGTCACAATGCGCTTCAGGCCCTTTGCATCCAGCAGCTGGATCTGTGTGTGGGGGGTGTGGGCGCCGTGTGCACAGGATGAGCAGCGAAGTTGTGGCGTGAACACACACCACGGGATCATCTGCACACGCCACCTTGGAACACGTGCACGGCACACCTCCGCAGCACAGCATCATGGCCACAGGGATCCCTGAGGACGGGCCACGGACGGACCTCATTGATGTGCGCAGCCTCTTCGGCTTCCGCTAGCAGCTCCTCAGCATTGCGTGGACGCCGGGGTGCTGCTGTCTCATAGTCGTCACTCACACCGTCCTCAGTGGCGCCGCCAGCTGGAGGGTTTTGCTTGGGGTCCCGGTAATAGCTGCGCGCGCGTGTCCCAATCGAATGCGTGGTTCATGCTGGGGTGTGCAGCAAGGCGCATGTATGCGTGTATCCATGCATGAGAGCGCAACATGAGGCAGCACAAACACGCAGATCATCACCAATGCAGCATTGAATGGATGCGGTATGGCTTCACGAGTCTCCGGTGCCATCAGGTACATTGTAACTTTGTTCTGTCCTCAATGGCCATGCCGTCTTTGGGCAGGCTCGGAAAACCACAGCCAAAGTTTGTTCATCATCGGCGCACTCTTCTTGCATGATGTGGATGGCTAAGTGCAAGCATGCAATGGCTGCATGGTGATCGCATGGCATGGCATGTTGCACCCACCCAGTGCCCTTAGCGCCTGTGCCGAAAAAGTAGCCTGGCTTCGCGCCTTGCCACTTGGTGCTGGGAATGAAGGCAACGCCGCTTGCAGAGGGCTCCGGCTTCTTCGGCTCGGTCAAGCCAGCAGCAGCGTTAATGATGGAACCGAGCGTGCGGTCCATTACGGCTGCGCGCCTTCACACTAGCTTGAGTCGATCCAGAAGCGGGGACTACGAACACAAGATCATGATCGGTGGCCCCATGCAAACGCACAATGTACGCTTAAATCCATTAGTTATGTGCAGTGCAACATGAAGCAAGACGCTGGGCATACCAAAACCCTTGACATCACTGATCGGAAAACCGTTCAATCGCTCACTCTGCTTGCATATGCACCAGTTGTGTTGCCAAACATGCCATCGCCGCACATCACCACACCTCCGCCCCCAGCCCCATCGCATCATCATTCCTCGCAAGGAGCAGGGGACCAGAGGACCAGCATGCACCAACCAGGCGCAAACTACGCATCGCAGTACCCAAGCTCATCTTACAGTGGTTATGCTGGGGACCCTTCACATGCACCCCCAACAGTGCATGGCGCAGGCGTGCGCACCGCATCAGGTGGTGTGTATATCCCTTCAGGCCAGGTGCAAGTGGCCGCGCCTGTGCTGGAGCCACAGCCATGGGTGAGAACCTGAAGCTGTATGCTGGTCGCTGACATTGCTGGTCATGTTTGAGTGGTGCAGTGGTTTGCACAGCTCTGGCAGGGGCTCTGCATTCATTCCCTTACAAGTTTGCCAGACTCAGTGCGGCAGACATGCTGTCGCACGTTGCCGCACACAAGCCGCAGTTGAGACGCGCTCGAGTTTGCTCTTGCTATCTATGTCAGGTGAAGGACCTGGCGCGATGGTTTTCAAAGAACACAGTAGGCATTGCGCGCGTGGATTTGCGCCGGCCCATGTGCGTACGCAGTGTATTGTCACTGCTGCATCATCACACGCCAAACTCGTGCACATGCTCCGCTGTGTGACGCGTGCACAATTTTCATGGGCGAGCATGCAGCCTTCCTCATGCAAGGCGCACTGTGCTTTGTATGCCAATCCCAGCTCCAAGGATACGTTCAAACGGACCCATGTGTATTCCTCCACGCTTGGCTGATATTGTACTGTACCTTATTGAACTTTATCAACTGTACTGCAGCCTACCGTACCCTGAGCAGTATGAGGCAGGCAATCTGCTCTTTGCCAGCTACAAGGGCACTGGCGGTGGTGTGAGGGCAGGACGTGGCGGGTCACCCACTGCGGGCGGGTGGGGACGGAAGCGGCTGGTGCAGCAGCAGCAGCAGCAGCAGCAGTCCCAGTTCTACCAGTGAGTACTGCAGTGGTATAGCCACAGGATGACTGCCGTGGGGGCGGGCAGTGAGCTGTGCACCATGCTCTTGTGCACGTGTGCCTTCCCGCTCTTGACATGAAGCACACTGGTACACAGTGTAGGAGAACATGCAAGCACGTGCCTGTGTGTTATTGTGGCCACTGCTGCTGTTGCAGGGATCAGGTGGTTCAGGGTGGTGCACCAGGACAGATGCGGTCGCCCACAGGTGAGGTGTGCTGACCCCAGGTGGTGGTGGCACGCAGGTGCTGTGAACCCGCATGGATCACCTTGTGGCAGCATGTGTCCCACTGCGCACATCTCAGCCACCAAGCGCCTGGGCTCCCCTGCACACACACTCGTTGGGTCACGCGCTCACACGCCGCACCTCTCTGCTCACACGCTCTCACCCTTGTGATGCTGCCCACTCAGGCGCACGTGTCAAGATCATGCGCTCTTTCCTGATGTGGCGCCAGGACCAGCAGCAGGAGCAGCCGCAGGAGCAGGAGAGGAGCAGCAGCAGCGTGGGCAGCACATCAGGGGCAGCTGGTACGGCAGGGGCTGCATCGCACAGCTCGCCCGGCAAAGGCAGCATCAAGGCACCACCTGTGCCTGCTGCAGCCCCTGCCACAGGCCCCAACAGCTATGCTGGCACACAGACAGTCTCTGGGGCGCCAGGGTCAGGGCCCCAAGGCAACAACCCTGCCATGACGGCGAAGCAGTGGAAGAAGAATGATGTGGGGCGGGCCCTGGTGGACTTTGGCGCAGGCCTCAACTTTGATATGGACAGGGGGCGAGTGGAGCCGGTGGTGCGGCTCAAGATTCACGACTGGTTCTCCATCAAGGTGGGATCATTTTATTGATACTGTTACCACATCCAGCAGTGTGTGGTGTGCCTTGCGTGCGGCTGGGAACTGGCGCTGGTCAGCATGCTTGGCCTGCAGCTGGTGTGCTCCCTGGGCGGTTGGGGGGGTGTGCCGTGGGGCATGGGGCACTTCAGGGAGTGTGGCACCTTCCGCCCTGCCCCTCCTGCTGTGCCGCCTTGGGTGCAAGCACGGGGCGGCAGAGATAATTCACAGGGGCATTGCTCGGCACACTGCTTGCGCGCGGACGTCTGCTACAGGGCGGGTCACGTGCTACTGAGAGCGCCCCATGCATGCGCATCCTTTCCCTTTGTGCAGGTCCTGCCGCGCGCGGTGCTCAAGATGTCGCGCATGGTCCCGCTTTGGAACACAGGGATGGGCCTCAAGGTGCGCTGTATGAAGTGTCTAGTAGTGCCTGCCGGCTATGAATTCTGGGGTATAGTGCGAGTACCACAATGGCCTGGCTCATGGACGCCATGCTTTGAGAAAGGTTCAGGAGGTGGTGGCATGCAGAGGCACTGAGGAATCATGTACGGCACAACACATATGGTCGCGTCCACATGAGTTGGATGGTTGCGCCCGCATGCATGACGGATCCTGCCTGCACCCATTACTTCCTGTGTTAACATCCACGGTTACATATCATACAGGTGGCCAACACAGGGTTGATGTAGGTGTGCAGCCTGTGCGTGTACTGCCCGCAGGTGCACTACGAGGTCCCACTGATGGAGCTGGACAACTTTTGGCGGCCACCTGCGCGCCTCATGGTCCGGTGCGTGCAGCACACCCTGCATGCCTGACCTTGTATGCCGGCTGGTTGCGGAAAAAGAGGAAAGGGGCCCAGCACCCTTCTCAGTTATCATCGGCGCTGGCTCCTCAGCGCTAATGGCTAGTGGATGATTGCATCATGCATTGCCAAGTTACAACATGACATGCACCTGTCGAGTTTGCGGCCACGCCCCATTGCAATGATGCCTCACCACTTTGCATTCCACCACCCAGTGTCTTTCCGCGTGGCAGCACTCATCAGTCTCCGTACTGCTGCGTGTGTTGTGCGCGCACATGCAGGCTGGACCAGTGCGCGGGCAGCGGGTGGCACTTCACACCTGCTGGCGTCGAGTTTGACCAGACTTCCGTGCGCTTTGGCCGCAACATCTCACTGCGCGCATCAGCAGGCTTGCAGTTCCCACGGTGCGGGCCTGCTGCGCTGCACCGTGCGGAACCCTGCCAATTGCACGTTGACTTGTCTGCACTGTGCATTGTACACGATCACCTGGTTGCACTCCTTCGATCACTCAGTTTTCCGGACCTGTTCTGGTGAGGAACACACGGCACATGCGCAAAAGCAGCGCAACAACAAGGGTCGTGTGCTCGTGTCACTTGGAAGTCTTGATAACATTCACACTCACCGGCCGCACCTGTGGCTGCCATGTGTCACGCGCAGCACCATCCCGTTCGACCGTGATGCGGACGACATCGGCATCAAGGTGCACCGCCTGTCGCTCAAGACGCTGTGGTGATCATGATCATGGTCATCACGGGGACATGAGAGGGGCCCAGCGTTGACACCGGGTCGTACCGCAGGCTGTACCACAGACTGCACTGCAGTTTGTAACGCAGGCCGTACCCCAGCCCACAGCACAGTTTGTAACATATGGGGATTGGTTGTCAGCATGCTCATAAAGAATCACAAGATGCTCCAGCGTCACATGTCAAGGGGATGTTGAGGCTACATTTACTTCAACGGCACGTTGTATCAGCCCTCAACAAGCAAACAGGCTGGATGCCATCCAAGCGTTTTTCTGTGTAGGATTGCAATGCTTGTGGTATGTAAGAGCTAATCACAACTGACAGTATGTGAGGAGATTGCGGACTGCCACGTGAGCGGTTAACATTTGCTACAAAGAGAGCAGTAGACACTAATGAGGGGAGGCCGGGGGAAGTGTGGAGGAGGTGTAACAAAAGGCACACGAGCGCACACCATGATAGAGCTGCCTGAACATCGTGCAAGATGGGGACCAGGCTATGGCCTGTAGCACGAGGGTAACCTGGTAGTAACTGGGATGGCATATGCAGGGCCGTCAAGCAAAACTACCAGTCAAGGGGAAACAGGCGGCACCTTTGGTGGCAGGCCAGCAAGTTTGTGTGTGTGAAACAGGTACTGCATGTAGTGCTGTCGGTGTAGTAACAGGCAGCTGAAGCTTGGCCAACCAATGGAGAGGGAGAGGCGCAGGACGCTGCGAAGGCAAGCCACCACTGTGCCCGGGCAGTAGTGCCACGTGGCCATCACAATTGCGAGCGATCCAGCAACGGCGGCTGGGGGGACAAGGCGCAGGTGCATGCGCTGCCAGGTCCGGCTGTGTGAAAGCCCGGGGGGGGGGGGGGGGGGGGGAGGCGACGTGCGGGATGCCCAACACATGGCCATCACAGGTGGGGGCCTCAAGGGCAGCTGGTGAATTGGTGGGGAAATGTAAGACATGCTCTTGCCAGCAGGTCATGCCATGGAGGGGCTGCCAGCACCCTAAACAGTATGTTTGCGACTGTTGCACTGCAAGTTGGACACAAAAGACGACGGTTGCAACATGCGCGTGAAGAACATATTGTTACTCATTACTGCTTCAGTTGCCCTTGCTATGTTGGGCTCACTGAAAAGCACCAAGGCTTGTGGCCAGGCAGCATGTTCTCAAAGTGACAACTGTTATCGGTCCCAAGTTCAACAGCGGTCAGAGTGGTCCGGCCTGGTCCTGCAAAACCGTGCATCCTGCAGCTATCTAGATGTCTGCGGCATGCCAGAGCATCCAAGGCCATGTTTGGGCCATTGCCCCGGCAGCGATGTTACCATCCGCCCATGCAGCTCTTGCAAAAATCCCACAACCACCTACAGCGTGCTGCACACATGTGCCTGCATGCGTTTAGCCGGTTAGGTCTGTGTTCCATCAGAGGTCGTGTATCACAGGACGAGCATCACCAACGAGCATCCAGCCTACAAAACCCTCCCCCTCAGCAAGCCATGAGCGCTGCCATTACAATGGCTGTGATCGCTCTACTTGCGGCTGCGCTTGGCAGCGGGCTTCTCTGCTGCCCCACCACTGCCGCGCTTGCGGCCTGCGCCTTTGCTGGTGCGCGCAGCTGCCGCCGCCTCCTCCTCCTCCTCCTCATTTGCAGGCACAGACTCAGCATCAGCGGCGGGCTCGGCTGCAGCCTCCTCCTCAGCAACACCATCATCAGCACCCTCCACCTCCATGGGTGCAGGCTTGGCCTGTGCAGGCTCCTCAGCCTCCTCAGCCGCAGCCTCCTCAGCCGCAGCGGCAGCAGCAGCGCCCTTCTTGCCACGGCCCTTACCCTTGGCAGCAACACCTGCAGCGGCCGCCTTGGGCGCGCGCTTGGCTGCAGGCTTCAGCAGCTTCTGCAGGGGCAGGTGAGGTGGGATATGGCGCAGTGACCTGCTGCGCACAGTATGCAGGCACTGCAAGCAGCAACTGCACCGCTGCCTTGACAACATCTAAGGTGTGTCCATGCAGCTGCCGCACAGTACGGCTGCTGATTCACACGATGTACGGCTCACACCTTGAGTGTGAAGCGGATGTCTGCGACGCCCGCCTCATCCGAGCCCTGGTCATCCAGCAACCCTTTCACCAGCTCAGCATCGGCCTCAGGGAACTCGTCTAGGATACGCTTCAGCGCGGCCGCGTGCCTGCAACGCGTTACGGATACAACCGCAGGTTGTTTTGCAGCTGAGGCTGCATAATGCATGGGCTCATGCCACCTAAGATGGGCTACTGTGATGCAGGTACCACGTTGCTTGTGGATGCCAGCCACAAGCCAGATAAGAAATCAAGTCAGCCCACAGCACGATTCGCACAGCAGCAGCGGCACAGAAAGGACCGCGCGCTGGTTGGCACCCACTCACTTGTACACCGGCTCCGCAGGAGCTGATGCAGCCGCACGCTCCTCCTTGGCCCCCTCCCCATCGCCGCCCTCCTCCTCCTCGTCCTCTGCCTTGGGCTCCTCTTCCTTGGCTGGTGGGGCAGCAGGTGCTGCAGCAGGTGGCTTGGCTGGCGAGTCCACCTTGGCTTCCTTCTTGGCCTTCTTGGCGGCAGGGGAGTCCTTGGGTGCACCCACCGCCTTCTTGCCACGGCCCTTGGACGGCCCGGGCGCTGCGTCATCCTGCTCCTCCTCACCCTCGCCCTCACCACCCTCCTCCCCAGCCTCCACCTCCTCCTCGCCCTCACCCACATCCTCACCATCCTCCCCCTCAGCGCCCTGTGCATTGTGCCACCAGCCACATGCAGGTAGGTGGTCAAGGTGCACCAGCCTCGTTGATGCAGGCCCCTGGTTCCCACTTAAATCGTGCACCCGCCCCCGCAGCTTCAAGCACATCCTCACATTTGGGCCACAAGCTGCAGAGCCTGACACAGGCCAACGTCGACGCGGCAGAAGCTCCGATCCCAAGAGTATACATAGGACACATATACAATTCAGAACGATTGTGCACACCCACCGCGGCTGCCCCCTCCTTCTCCAGCTTCTCCGCCTCCTCGCGTGTGCGCGCCACCGCCTCTTGCAGCTTCTCAATCACGCCCTTCATCTCACTGCGGGCGGGACGTAGGTGGCAGGGTGCGGGTGCCGCGCCACACCTCTGACCCCAGCTGCTGTGCCTCATGTGGCAACATGTAGGTGGATCTGCGGCACAGGACGCTGGGGCACCCAATCCCTGCCTGCCATGCGCCTCTCTCCCTGCTGTCGTCGTGGCTGTTTCAGGTGCTGCCCTTGCTGCTGCTAATGCAAACAACGCAGGCCACTGCCCAGCACTGCGGCGGCCCCACCACCCACCGGTTGACCTGCGCCGTGGACAGGAAGTCAGCAATGTCCGTCTTGCACGAGGGGCACGGCTTGCACGTCTTCTTCACGCGCAGGCTGCGTGCACCCTCCGACCGCGCAACCAGATCGGACACGCCCGCAAACTTCTTGTCCAGGCAGCCCTTGCAGAAGTTGTGGCCTGCCGTGTGTGGGTGCCACATTTTAGGCCCCAGGCAACAGCTAGTTGTGTGCCAGGTGCACGTTGGCTGAGCGGCTGGAAGATGTGCCCAGCAAAGAACCCACTAGCAACAATAACACAAAGTGAGACGCGATCCCAAACAAGGTTTGATCTGCCCATGCCGCCGCTCATTGCATCACCCATGCAGTGCCAGTGTGCAGACCATGGTGACCGCCTGCCACGCACCGCAGGGCGTGCGGATGGGGTCCTTGAGCGTGTCCTTGCACATCAGACACCGGAACTCCTTCAGCGCCTTCTCGTGCTCGCTCAGCCGCTTGCGCAGCCTGCAGGTGCAGAGGGTGGTGGGAGCATGACGGATGTGACCAGGGGGGCAATGCGCAATCCATGGAGTTGCAATGTCAGGAGCATGGCTGGCGGCTGACAGGACAATGACAGGCTCGAGGTGGTAATTGGGTACAGGATGATGGGCCACAACCAACATCACAACGTGCTACGCACTTGGCGCCAGGGTTGCTGGGCCGCGGGTTGCCGGGCACTCTCTGGGATGCCGGCGCAGGCTTGGCCCACCCCCACTTGCCCTCCGCCTCGTTCCAGTCCCTGCAGGTGCAGTGGGCCAGCAGCAAGCGTCATGCTGGGACGCACATCCTGTCCCTACAGCAGAAATGTCAACCGATTGCATGTGCTGGCACAGGCTGCAGCCTGGTCTACGCACACCCACTAACCCGCGCTGCCAGCACTGCAAGCAAAACAAACATTCACACAAAATGTGCGCACCAGAAGGGGTCAGTGCACATCTCAAACACCTTGCCCTTGGCCTCCTTGATCTCCTCTGCTGCCTCCTTGGGAATCTCAAGCCGTGGCTTGTCCCCCTCCTCTGTGATGTTGCACGTGCAACACAGATGGGAGGTCAGGTATGAGTCACAGAAAGGATGCGGACTGCAGGATGCAAGGCACTTGAGGTACAACTGCATGTGCTGCGCCCTGGATGTGTGCAGACCTGATGAACGCTGCGTCCTGTCAAGCCGGCACAAGAGCGCCCAGCGTCACGCACCCGCAGACGACCAGGGCGCGGGCGAGTTGTCGCAGCGCACAAACAGGTAGCGGCAGATGAGGAACTCCTGGTTGCCGGGCTTGCGCCAGCAGCGCAGGATGCGGTAGATGCCGTCATAGCGCACCTGCGGGTTGGTGCACGTGGTGTTTGCCAGGTGGCTGTTGGCAGGCTTCAGAACACGGCGTTACGTACGGCTGGACGGATGCGGCTCCGACTTTGCTGTTAGCACCAGCCCAGCAGCGGGGCCCATCAACCCAGCTTGCAGTTGTTCCCCTGTGCTCACCGGGTTCTCGTCTGTGGGCGCGTACGCCGACCGCTTCTCTTTGAAAGAGCGCACCACGCGCACGGGCAGGCCCTTGACGCACGACAGCTGCAGCGCCTTGTTCATGCTCTCAAACTCCTGGTCGAACGACTGCACCTTGTTGGTGCGCTTGTTGCCCGACAGGTCACGGCCGCCTGAGCCAGTGTACAGGAACCACTCGCCCTCATCCTTGTCATCCTCATACCCGCCGCTCAGCACCACCGACTGTGTGCGCATGCAGGGGCAAGATGTCAACGCATGAAACACTTGAAGTGGCTAGTTGCGTGGTGGGAGCAGCAGCAGGGCCGTTTTGCGATGTGTTTTGTGATGTGCAGCAGGCTGGCACAGGAGGCTTGACCAGATGCTTGTAACTGACTTGTGACAGCCTTTGAATACATCATTACTTGTCCCCATCCACACGGGCAGATGTGAACTGCTCTGGCTTACAAGGGATGTGCGTGCTGTGACACCCACTACCGTTACCATCAGCACAGCTGCATGGGACGCTCACCTGTGCGCCCACGTTGGACTGCCCAGCAATGCCCGCCACGTGAGGGAAGTGCGCACCCCACTGGCGGCAGTCCAGACGGTCGCGCCACCAATCGCCCACCAGCACGCCCTGCCAGGTCGCCGTACCGCAGGTGTGCCACAGAGAAGTGCATCAGCTTGCCACAGGGTCTGTGAAAATGTGCTACACGCTGACCATGATGCAGCTCCCACCAGTAACGCGTGATATGCTGGCCGTGATGCAGCCCCCACAAGTTGCTGCCTGAGCCCTGCACTGCGCTGGCAGTTACTGTTGTGCGCACCAGATGTCTACTTAGCTGCGACTTCTTGCAGTAGCTCCTCGTGCCTGCACTACAAAGTCTACAATGCGCGCCCACTAGAACCCTGCGCAGCAAACGCACCCTGTTGCGCTCAGGGTCGTGCTGCGCCTCAATGGGACCAAAGTAGTCATTGGGGATGTTGACCATGATGCGGCCTGATGCAGCGTTGGCGCGGCCTGCACGCTGTGCACGCTCCGTCACGAACGCCTGGAGAACGTTGGGCGGGAACAGAGCATTGTGCAACAAGGAGGGTGTGCCAGACGTCAGGCACGGTGGACACCCACCACCATGAGGTTAGGCACCCCAAGCCAACAGTATCCACAGAGGCTGCATGAGCTGGTGTCACAGTGCAACAGGCACCAGGCACCAGGCATGGCATCATGGATAGCAGAGCAGCTGCGATGCACAGGGCTTACACCAGCACCACTCACCTGATCAGGGCGGCTCTCGTTGTCAATGCGCTTGTACTCCTTGGCCGGCCCAGCGTTGAGCTTGACTGGGTTTTTGGCCAGGCGGATCGCCACAATCAGTGCGGTGTTAATCCTGTGTAAGTGTTCGTTCACAAGCATACCAAGGACTAACAAACACACTCAGCTGATAGGCGCACCCAATGCAGCAACACATTCAGGCCCATAGTGCATTTGCTTCAGGCCTGCCTGGCGCTGTGTGCACCGTGTGCATGAGAGGGGAAGCAGCCCAACGCAGCAGACACGCCGTTAAAACACTGGATAAATCAAGAACCAATCCACTTGCTGTTTCGTTGTGTGCATGACCTGCATGGTGTTGCTCACCTGGGGTTTTGTGCAAACTTCGCAGGGAAGGGTGCACGGCAAGTTGGGCACGTCTTTTTGCCTTGGTATGTCCATTTGTTGAAGCAGCTGAGGCAGAAGTTGTGCTGGCAGGGGGCCTGCACCACGTCAAAAACTCAGAGACGTGATGCATGGTGAGCATTCAGCATGCGACATGCATGGAGCCATACATGCGCAGTATGCTGGCTGCACAAGCCACCAACGGCGGCGTGTGTCTGTACTGTGCATTTTCCAACCTTCCTGCATTCGATGAAGGTGCACGCTGGCTGCATGACATGCAGGATGCTGCTGGAACGCGCACCGTGACAGGGCGCTCGCACAGGTCGAAGCAGATTGCACACTTCAGGTTCTCATCCAATGTTGCTGTGGGGCACACATCGGCTGCTGCAGCAGCAGCTGGTGCTGGCTCCTCTGCAAGGCACCGCATGCAGTGCACAACATGCAAGCTGGTGTGGGACCAGCACAGTCATCATCCTGGCCAGGCCCACAACACGCGCTACCAGGGACTGCGATCACGCTAGCGGCGCTGGATGTGGTTTCAGGCACAGGTTGGCGCGCGTTGGCACAATTTTCAAACATTCGCAGCTAGCAGATCAAGAGCGGGCAAAAGTGTCCCCTCGTGCCTTTCTTCTCGTCTGGCTTGGCCTCCACCTTCTTGTTCCAGCCACCCATTAGCAGCTGCTGGCGCTTGCGCGCCTTCTCTTCATCAGTCAGGGTGGTATCAGTGTTAATGGCCATGATGGCCTTGCGGAGCTGCGTCTGAGCATCCGTCTCCCCCTCCATCTTGACGGACATCTAACTGCTTGCACGACCCCAATGCGACCTGTTGCACCCTCCGTCAACAATTGGGCATGATCTGTGGTCAGTTCAGTTGGCGTCTGGCAGTGTACTGGTTTGTCAAGGAGGTGGGCCGATCAGCACAGCAGCTGTGTAAAAGGGCTTCAAACCCCACACACAATCCTCATTCATTCCGAATTCCGCCGTGTGCGCTGCATCGATTGCATTTGACCTCCACCACCTGCAGCAGAAAGACAGTGCAACTCAGATGTGATCCCACCCCCCAGCATACGAGCACACACCATGTTGTGACTAGCCTTCCGATGGATAACGGGGATACGTTTGGTCTGGCTGGTCTCGGCGACTTCGCAGCAGGGTTTGTTCCGGACCAGTTTGGGTTGGGGAACTCACTACCGGACAACGATCCCTTCAACCCTGGCCTGTTGTCCGGGCCGACAGGGCCCGTGCGCCCTCAGGGCATGCCATCCCAAGCACCCGTTAGCAAGCCCGGGTCCAACTTCATTCCTGTGAATGCAGCTGGGCTGTCCAGTGAGGCATCAGAGGCAGCAGCGACGAACGGCGTGGGCCTGCTGACGGAGCCCTTGCAGGGGATGGGAGACAATGTTCCCTCGTCAATCCAGCCCGGCTCGATGCAGCAGCAGGAGACGAGCACGTCGCACAAGCGCAGTCGCCAAGAGCACAGCGATCAACCAAAGCAGCGAGCTGCAAGGTGCGTCGTGTGAAGGGGTGCTTTTCCTTCATGTTTCAACACAAAACCCTGCGACCGCAGGCAGAAGAAGAAGCCAGCAGTCTTGCAAGAGGATCGGCCAACGTCGTCACAGCAGCAGACATCACAACAGCAGGGCCTGGGGATGGGGAACGCTCAGTTTGAGCCACTCGGCAACATGATGTTGCAGCAGGACCGGGGCTCGCAACTGGACAGCATGGTGATGCCAGATAGCGGGTTAGACAACTCACAGCTGCGTCAATTGCAAGCGAGAGGTGAGGTTTGGACCCTGTATGTCACATGCATGACACATGTGCTTGCATGGTTGGTGCACGCCCTGTACTTTTGCGACCAATCCACTGCATCGTCGTTTTGGTGTTCCAGATGCTGGGCCTGGCGTGTCAGCTGTTGTGTCAGAGCAGGAGCTGAAACAGGCTTACTGCAACTCGGTCCAGTCGCTCAAGGACTACATCACTGTGTCAAACCTACTTAGCTACGACATAACAGGTGCGACATGGTTTGCAGTGGCGTTTGCTCCCGACCAGCGAATTATATTACCAGACTGCCGTATCAACCAACCTCTCGTGCCATTCCCCGTCTCGATCTCAGGCAAAAACCTGCCGGACAAGGTCACGTCAGATCTAAAGACGCTCATTCATCAGATCAGCAAAGTGTGCCTGCAAGCCATCAAGCCTGAGACGCCCTACGTGATGGACGTCATTTCCAAAGACTATGCACAGGCCACGACCACAGATTGGGAGCTGGACAAAAGCCACTGGGTCAACGTCATCGCACACCTGCAACTCACGGACCAGCAGGTGCTTGCCCCTGGCAGAAAAAGCACATGCTTCTTGGTGTGCATGGGGTGATACAGGCGGCTGGTGCGCTTTTGGTGATCAGCTAATGCCTGCATGCGCGATGCGTGCGTGCAGGTGCTGACGATCCTACGGTCGCGTACACTACACGTTGAGAAGATGATGGCGATCTATCAGGAGCGTGCGCAGTTTGCCAAACAGGCGTCAGAGCTGGCGCTCATGTCAGCATCTACAGGCCAGGCACGGCTTGGGTATGAGGACCATTCCATGATGGGCGTGCTGCTACGCCACGGCTACCTGTACTGTGCGCGCTACATGGTTACCGTACATCGGCTCATGGAGTTGATCAAGGAAAGTCTGCTTCGCGAGCAGAAGACCGTCATGGAGCTGTTCCTTAAGGTTGTGTACCAGATCCTGTCGCCTGTCCAAGCTGCGCTGTTTGTGGTGGAGTCCTTCCCCTACCACTGCGATGTGCTGGCACTGGCCAACGTGCTGGCCGTTGTGTTTGGCAAGGACGGCGCATCAGGCGGCGCAGGTGCAGCCAGCATGGGCGCCATGGGTGGTGCAGGCCCCAGCGGTATGGGCGCCTTCAACTCAGGCCTGGGTGGTGGTGTGGAGGGTGGTCTGGACGGCGGCCTTGGTGGCATGGGGGGCATGGGAGCTGGGATGGCAGCTGGGATGGGTGGTGGCATGGGCACTGCTGGCATGGGGGGTGCTGGGCTTGGAGGGCCTGATGCTCTTGGAGGCCATGGCGGGCCACAGGGCATGGGTGGCCCTCCTGCTGGCCCCACAAGTGATGGCCTTGCGCGGCTGCGCAATTTCCTGGACTCTGCAGGCCAGGCAGCGGGGCTTGGCGGGTCAAACCAGGCTGGCACGCCTGTAGGCCCAACCAGCAGTGGTGGGATGGCCGTCATGGGCCGTGCCAATGGGACTGTTGCTGGTCAAAGTACTGGCGGGGGGCAGGCAGGCACGTCAGGCAGCACAGGCATGGGCGGCATGGGCAACATGGTGCCACTCAATAACACTGGCGGCTTGGGAAATGGCCTGGACAGTGGCGGGCTGAAGGGAGGCCTGGGTGGGTTAGGGGGCATGGGCGGCGTGGGGGGCATGGGAGGATCATTGGGGATGAGCGGGGGGATGGGAGGCATGGGCGATTCAGGCCTGGGTGGTATGCAAGGGGCCTGGGGCAACTCAGGACCAGGCGCAATGGGCAGCATGAACGGCGGTCTCGGACCAGGTGGGCTGCAATGGCTGCTTGGCCGATGTGTTGACTGATGCTGCTGTGGCTGGCCGTTTGCTGCATCAGGCACATGCAATTTTCACGTCATGCACATTCTGCACTGCATACGCATGCGCAGGTTTGGGTATGGGCGGTGGGCTGGGCGGCATCGGTGGAGGCATGGCCGCAGCTATGGGCATGCTTGGAGACATGAGCGGCATGGGCGGCATGGGGAACATGGCTGCCTTAGGCATGGGTGGGAACATGGGCAACATAACTGGCAACCTGAGCGCCATGCAGGCACGTATAGGCAGCTCCAAATGAGCTTATCTCCTTTAGTATTTGGCCTGACAGACTGTGCGCAGTGCCAAGCCGATGGTAAGGATCATGACCGCGCTGCAATGTTGTTTGCGCCATTTCATTCTCCTTCAAGTCCAAGAACGAAACTGTTGTCATCACAGAACAATGTGGGGTGATTGCCTATACAGTTGCATGATGCTGTGGACAGCACAGATTTCATTTGGAAGGGTTTGGTTCTTCGTTGAGCTCAATGGTTTGGAGGAGGCAGCACCATTGAACGGTTGCAATTGCTGCAGTATGGACATGCATTGTGTGAGAGCATTCAGAAACTGGCAAGATTTGTAAGACTGGGCCATGACGCGACGACTCCAAGAGCTACATCACAGTTCAATTTCTGTGTGACCGTTCTCATTCTGCCCTTTGTGCCACATCGCTTCGGAGATGTTATGATACAACAACTGCAGGGGGCAATATGGTTCAGGTCAGGCTGTCTGAGCAACAGCTGAAAGGATTTAAGACCATTGTCCAGAGCCTCAACAAAATTGGTGAGAACGGTAAATATATGATAAATAAATGCAACAGGCACTGATCTGAACAATTCGTGCTTTACCACTTTCAGGTGCGGAGGCATACGTCGAGGCTGATGCCAACAAGGTTGGGCACGTAAATCTCAAATATGAAAACTGGCTGAGAATCGTTTCGCGGTGCCGAATGGCCAGTCTCCTGCTGCCCATGCTGTGCTATTTTCCTCCACCAGGTTGTGCTCTTCACGTCCAATTCCGCAAAGACATGCTCGCTTTACGTGACCCTTGCGTCTGCCTTCTTTGAGTCCTTCGTTTTCGATGGCCAGCTAGGCCAGCCATTCAAGACTGCACTGTTGCTCAAGGTGCCCATGTGAATGGCAAACAAACATGCAGAGAACATATTGTGGCATTCAGCAGCATGCACTGTAGCTTGCATGCCTGATGCCTGATGGTGCGGTGTTCATGCACATGGGGCTTTGGATGATGCCAGCTGTCGAGTGGGCACCCTTGTGTACACTGCGCCATGCTCACGATCATGCATGCAGCAGCCACCTCATGCACGTCCACGCCACTTTCTCATCCTGTGGCTCGCATCTCGTTGTCCCCGCCTGCTATTCCTGCTGTGTTCACAGCACCTGTTATTCACATTCCGGACACAAAAGATCCTGGCCTACCAGCTGGACCTCACACCTGACACCTGTGATGTGACGGTGGAAGGCGAGCTGGGTGCGTGCCCACATGTAGAAGTGCTTGCAGCACCGAATAGCATCCTAGCGCCTGCTTGTTTCAATGCTATGAAGCTGCCTTGTGTTCTGTTGTGGCTGCTGATGTTGTGTCCAAGAACTCATGCTTATGGGCCGGTGCAGGGGTGCGCAAGCACTTCCGACTCCGCTGCGTCGATGGGGATGGTGGGGAGGACATACGTGAGCGGCTTCAGATAGAGGAGTACGTCGTGTGCCTGGTGGCTGAGATCAGTGAGCTCAACAGGTGAGGCATGAATGTGGGCTGGCCCAGCGCTGTGTGCCAGTCTGAATGACTGAACCTGATGAACGCAAGTAGAAGCAAATCGCCCTGGCTGGTGCAAGTCTCACGCATGCGTGCGCATGTGTGTTCTCTCCAATCGCAAAGTGCAGCGGCAGTCAAACGTTTTGGGCCCGATCAGACTCGTCTCGTGTGAAGCAATCAGTGCATACATGCAGTCGCCTGCACCTCAGCTGTTTCTCAGCAGCAAACGTGTGCGACTGGTTTGTGCTGCGCACCACAATTATGGCGGTTAACCGGTTATGCATGTCTCACGTGCAGGCTGCTCTCCACATTTGCTGGAGGCCAAGCAGAGGTGACCCTGGTGGCATATCCACAAGAAGCTGGGGGGGGCCCGCCCTGCCTGCTGCAGAGCTACAACGACCCCAACAAGGGTGCGCTTGGCTGTGCTGCTTTGTGCTCGTATGAAGCGCGTCCTGACTTTTCATGGTGCATACAAGCAGCAGCAGGTGCCGCAAGTCGGACCATTTGCCATTTGCGGGTCTCCAGTACAAAGCATTCTGTAGTGCTGCTATTCACTTGAAAAACGATGAATTGTGAGAATGCTGCAGGTGTGTATATTTGTGTTCCTCTCTCTGCCTGGACTGCACGGTGTGCATAGCAGCGAGGCACGATGCTCATTCATCCGCACATTCATCCGCTCATTCATCCGTGCTGTGGCGTTGGCTGCATGTGCAGCTGCGTTGGAGGCGCGTGGTGGTGGACGTGGCCGGCGCCGCAAGGCAGCTGGTGCCAGTAATGGTGAGGGCGGGCTGGGCATGCACACCGTGGTCGAGTTGGGGGATGCCACCCGCACCTTCCTGTCCTACAGCCACAGTGGAGGTGGCGCCACGGAGGCCACGTTCAATCTGCCTGACTTCAAAGTCATGTGCGCGATGTGTGAGGCGCTGCAGGCCAACTTGCTCATCAGGTGGGGCATGCATGCTTTGCAAGAAACATGGTTGCAGTGATGTGTTAAGGAGGCTGAGTGGACATGAGGGCATGGCATGTCTCCAGTCATAGAGACCTGGTCCACGTGCTTTCCTGGTTTCTCCTCTTCCATCAGTGCCAAGCTGTTGTTCTCCGCTGCCAGGATCCCATTGCCAAATCCCACTGCATTGGCGCAGGGTGCACAGCCCCGGCGTGGGCATGCTCATGGAGCCCCACTTCAACATGGGCCCTGGTGCCATGAGGTGGGCTGCCAGTGCAAACCTAGGTGTACCTGCTTGTCGGTGCATGTGCATGTGCAGATCCTCAGGTGCCTGCGAAAATGTCATCAGCCTCGCTGCTGTTGCCATGTGGCATTGTGGAGCATAGCACGTGCATACCCAAAGCCACTTCATTGTGCAATCCACATGGCGCTGCACTGCAGCGCAACCATGATGCTGTCAACACTGCCAGAATGGTGCATTGTGGGCGAGGACGATGCAGCAGCTCCACAGCCCCAAGCACATGTGCAGCAGCAGCAGCAGCCACAACAGGCGCGGCCGCAGCAGCAGTGGCAGCAGCCGGCACAGCAGCAGGATGGTGCACGGCAGCGCGACCAGGGGCGAACTGCAGGGCAGGCCCAACACGGCCAGGCACAGCGGCCACTTCCTCGTCACCAGCCCCGTGGGGAGGAGGTGGGGTTTGAGGGGGATGATGCTGAGGATGACGAGCGGTTCTACGAGGCAGGTATGGCGGCAGAGATGGATGAGGGCCAGCCTGCGCCTGCTGCTGGGCGCTCAGGCCATGAGGGCAGTGGGCACAGGAGGGGCAGTGGTGCGTCACACCTGGGGAGTGAAGGCGACATGGATCCTGAGGCTCTCCCAAGGTGCGCGCAGTGCAGGCAGCACATCAGCACTGCATTACTTTACATGGCACTGCATTACATAACCTTTCACTGCAGCCATGCAGGCATGCAGCCCCTCATGCTCTTGTTGGGCGCATGGACTGAACGGGATGCTGGTTGGCATGGAACCCAATGATATTGAACTCGTGCATCTGTGGCATAGCTCCAATCCATGGTCATATATAATGGTGCGAGCAGGTCTCCTGCACCATACATGCCAGCAGCTGCTGCGGCTGCCGCCCAGCCACCACGTGCTGCACCAGACGGCCCTGCGCATGCAACAGCTGCTGCAGGCTACCAGCAATACCAGCAGCAGCAGCAGTTCGCCCCGCCTGCTGAGCCACAGGGCGGTGGTGGCAGCTGTGGTGGCCAGTTACAACACCAGCAACAACCGATGTGGCAACAGCCGCGGGAGCAGCAGCAGCCACAGCAATCAAGTTGGCAGCAGGCTCCATTGGTTGCCCCTTACCCAATGAGGGGTGCAGCGGGGTCAGTCAGTGACCGCAGGCACTTCCTTGGTGCGCCTGCAACTGGTGTGGCACCACATGTGCTGCATGGGCAGTTCTCTGCGGCAGTGTCGGGCAGTGCTGGGGGTTCTTCTGTGGGGTACCATGGCCAAGGTACCACAGGGGCCTCAGCAGGGCTTGCACAGGGGCAGTGGCAGCAGCCGCAGCCACAGCCTGTACGTGGCGCTGTGCACCAGTCAGCAGGCGGTTACCAGCAAGATCAGCTGCAACAGCTGCATCAATATGCACCTCTGCCACCTGCTCAGCACTACCAACAGTACAAAGAGCATGTTGGCTATGCCCCTGTACAGCAGCAGCCTGCACCTGTGCAGCCGGGGTATGGTGTGGCCACAGCAATGCCTGGTGCAGCAGCAGTTTGCGTGCAGCCTGCTGTTGGTGGGGGTGAAGAAGGCGAGGAGGAGGAAGAGCTGCCAGCCACACCACCTGACGAGGGGGTGGTTTACAGCGGGCCCGCTGCCATAGAGTGATTTAACTTGACAAACAGCAGGTCCGTCAACTTCGGTCAACACTTGGCCATTGGGGCTGGAGCTTGGACACTGTGTGCGCTTGCATGGAAGCCTGCTGTTCATGTTTGTAATGCGTGTTCCAGCAAGCTGCTGCTGATACAGTATCATGAATTTGTGCGGCCCATTTGGCAGCTAGAGAAGGTAGCATGCATGCAGGGCTTGCAAAGTGCTGACACGCCGCGTTTTCATGCCACAGTCAACTCAGTGTCTGCCCTTGTGATCTGTTGCACCGTCAATGCGCTGTGTGAATTATGCCCGGCTTCTGTTCAGGGGCCGCCACCTACCTGTCCTAGTGGTCCTTTGCACACGCGAACAGCGAAGCGTATGCAGAGCTTGTGGATCTATGGCCCTGCGGGCTGTTTGGACACCCGACAAGGCCGCCATTGCGACTGTTGAGGTCGTGTGATTCGAGATGAAGAAGATTTAAGGATGGGGTGAACAGCATGGATCTTACCTTCAATTGTGCGATTTATTTGTTGCAGTGGCAAGGATCACGCTCGTTCCGTGCTGCTAGCGCTGTCAAGGGGCAGGGGGTCTGAGGTGGCAGACTGCAGACTAATTTGAGACATGCAGGCCAGCGCAATGCTGCTTCAGTCTGCGCCAGTGGCACGCCGCCCAATTGCGTTCAGCGGGGGGAAGGCCATCCGCCAAGCATCACCCACACGGCCCCAGGAGCCAATCCGAAGCTTGCCTCACCGCGCCGTGCCATCCGCCTCTTCGGCTGCACACGAATCTGTGACTTCGGAAGACTCTGCACCCTCCACTTCATGCACCACACCTGGCTCAGCATGGGCACAGCGCCACCACCATGTAGGCCCTCAGCCACATGCTGGTGCATCATCCGCACCCTCCCCCAGCTGCTCAGGACCCATGGACCGCCGCGCCGCCCTCATTCTGTCCAGCTCCCTGGTTACATCCTTTGTGCTGGCGCACAGCCTGGGGGCAGCGGGTCCCGCCCGTGCTGAGGAGCAGAGCTTCTTGCAGCGCGGCCTCTCCAAGTACATCAAGAAGAAGCGGCTGGATCCTCTAGACACGTACATCCCCCTCATCTTGGAAGCACGCGAGCAGCTGGTGTCTGCTGATGAGGTGCGCATAGATGTGTAGCTTGTGCATCCTCTGGAATGTGCATGGACTCACAAACTCTCCACGCAACTCACCGATGTGCATGCATGTGGCGCCCCCGCTCGCTCATGCACCACCCTATTGCTTGGACGCATTTGTGCTGAAGATCTCCATGATTCCTTGCACGGAATGAGCGCATGGAGCATGGCATGAAGCATGAACATTAGAACATGTCATTGGCGTATGGATATGATGAGCCGCTGGGCCCAGTCGCAGCAGTGACTGGTACACCCAGCGCAGTAGTGCGGCTCGCCCCCTCACGCCTCCCATCCCCGCACCCCACCCCCGCCATATGTTGGCTTGCCCTTGCCCTGCGCCAGACCAGTGCCATAATCACTGCCAACCCCCACTCACCACAGGTGCAGAAGCAGTCCAGCGAGGATGCGCGGGAGCTGCTGCGCTCTGGTGCCTTCAACGGGTTGCGTGAGCAAGTGCGCGCTGTGGGTGAGTACGCGGTGATCAACAAGCGTGCTGACGCGGCCGCCCCGCTCGTCAACGGCTTCTTCCGTGCGCTGGAGGACTATGACCTGGTGCTGGCCACAGCCATCCGGTGAGCAGGCAACGGCGAACCGCTGAGGCTTGGTTCAATGGGGTGCAACGCCTGGGTTTCATGTGCATGACCAGATGATATGCTGGCGCTACCGCTCAGTGAACATGCATGCCAGCGCAGGAGCGTGCCCTGGGCCAGACCTGCTGTAAACGATCTTCAAAGTGTGGAGTGCTCACGTGCGCAAATGGTGTGCTAACCCTGATATGGCTGCAGGGAGAAGAAGGAGCTTGATGTGGCTGATGCCAGCACACGGCTGCAGGGGGCCATCTCAGCACTTGACCGCCTGCTGGACACGGTACCCCCCCTGGACCTGGAGCGGTGAGTGACATTTGCACAGTGCCCCACTCATGTTCTTGTCTTGCACGTTGTAGAGGTCTGCATGCCAGATGCAAGCATATTCTAAGCGACTGTGCTGGCACTTGGCTCATGAACTGCGTGGATTGCAAGTCATTGCCATGCAGTGTCAACTTGTAAACACCGTACGGGCATCGTGCATGCCAAGCGTGATGTGTGACGCCATGGTGCGATCGATGTGTATGATGTGTGTCCCACAGGGGCAGACGTGTGCTGGAGGTGGCGCGTGCAAAGCAGCGCGCTGCCGAGGCAGAGGCAGCAGCCAATGTTGCGGCCACCTCAATGGCTGAGGCGCCTGCCGCCGCAAGCTAAGCCTGCTCTGTGCTCACTGTGATGGAGCGTCGCACCGCCGAGGTTGGAGAGAGCTTGAGGCCGAGTGTCCTGGGGTTTTTGCGTCACATACTGTATGGGGAGAGTGCATCACCATCCCAGTGTCCCGACACTGCCATAATGTGGCAAGGCACACAAGTTCCACAATTGTAGCGAGGCTGCTGTGAGCATGCCGGTTTGTACATGTGCATAGCGCACGGGCATGACTCCGAATGCTTGAACACGTATGGGTGCACAAATGGCTGCGCACACATGCACTGCAGCCTACACCTGTGCAGGACGTATGCCTAGCATGCGAGGTAGTGGGTAGATATGCACGCCTGATCTTCCTGCATCTCACTTCTTTCTTTTTGCCGTACTTACGCTATCAGTAAGTACCTCTTCTTTCTTTCCTTGGACGAATACCCAACACTAGGTCATCAACACTGACAACTACATGGACATTGTCTGACCCGCTTATGCACCATGCTGCACCCTGGCACTGGCTGTGGAAATGGTCAGGTGATTTGTGAAAGCAGGAATGCACATGTGCTACTCCCTTGCGTGCTGGCCTGGTGGGAGGGGTCGAGAGAGTGAATGAGCTGAGCGTCGTTTGCTGCACTGTCATAGGAACGCGAGAATCAGAACCACCAGTGCAGTGGAACGGGCTTCACGTGTTCTGCTGGCAGCTTTTCTTTTGATTTTGCAGGAGGATGAGGCCCAAGAGGTGGGTTGTCCTTGAACCTGGGATTTCTGGGTGTGTTTCAGCCTCTGCATTAGGGGTTACCATCCATCACACATCGTATGCTGGCCTTGGCTTGCAAGACCTTCGTAAGCTGAGCCAGTTGCGTACTGTGCACTGGGTCTGGGGTGTGTTCTGTGCTGGTGTGGTGCAGTACATTGCTGCACCGGTCATCTATTTGGGCAAAAAGAGGAAAAAACGGAGGAAAGACACCAACAAGAATGGTGGTCGATGCCAACAATTGCTGTTTGGGCAAGGCTGCTGGCTGCATTAGAGCGCCTTCATCATCATCGTCAAGGCCTGATATGGGCGTGGGTGTTCCTGCTGATTGCATCACCTGGAGTGTGTCGGCTTTGTGGTTTTTGACTGCACCTGTGGCCAAGAGCGCATTGCGTGGTGGTTGGCTTTTTGCACGGCTATGCTTGTTGGGTTGTGCTTCAGGAAGCCAAGTGTGGTGGCATGTGGTTGGCTTCCCTGGGTGTGGTGGGCCAAACTTGCAAGGTTTTGCCAGGCACCTCGTGTTGCATGAGGGCCAGCTTGCATGGGCACGCTACTGTGCTTGGATTGGTTCCAGGTGCAGGTTGGGCTGGCCGGGTGGTTTGTTCAGTGCACAGATTGGAAAGCTAACATGTAGCAGATAGATTTGTAGCTGCTTCAGCAAACAGAGCTCTAGCGACGAGTACTAGACAGTCCACAGGAGCTGTTCCCATGATCTATCAGAGTTGGGGTGAAGGAGCTGTGTGTGTGTGTGTGTGTGTGCGCGTTGTTTGCACGGCAGCTGACATGCTGCATGGTGAGTAATGATTGAGCTGTGGGCGGAGACGAGGAGATATTCATTGCCGTTTACTGTAAAGTGAGCTGTGCATATGTAACAACAGTTTGCGCCCTTGCCTGGGTTCCTGACCACACCCTCCAATCCATTGGAAATCTGCGTCATCGCACAGGTGGCACACACAGGCAGGCAGGTAGGCACAGAGGGCCGATTTGGTTGGCATGTAGAGCCTGCGGCACCGCTGTCCAGGGTTGCAGCCCAGAGATAGGTTCCAGGCAGGGTTGCAGGGGTGGGTGGCTTGTGGGGGTTCGGGGCGGGCCACATGCACCATGATGGACCGTCCCGCCCGCCAACTCATGTGCCTGCACCACGCACTCACTCACGTACCGCAGGGTGCTCACGAGACATGTGAGCCAGACTGGGGCCCATGGGCTGGCCTGGCTCCTGCCACAGGTGGGGCAACCACACATGAGCCTCTTGGTGCCTCACGGCGTACACACATCACACAACTTAGGTGGAGGCAGGACAGAATCCAGAACGTGTCAGCGTACATGCAAGCACACCACAATCAGTCCAGATAGTTGCCAAAACTAACTATTGCTGCGCGCAACAGGGATTTACGGCTCAGGCGTGTTTCCCTTTGTGAAAAGGTTTCTCGTCCAGGCAGGTGACGTGAGGTACAGCTCAAAAACAACCGCAGCTCGAACGACAAAGCAGCAAGGGACAGCAAGTCTTGAGAGGACAAAGGCAGCCAGCAAACTTCAGGTGCCTAGGACAGGCAGGTACGTAACATGCGGCAGTATGTGCAGCGTCTTCATGCTTAACGCAGCGAGTAGACCATTGGCTTCGTTGCCGATCCATGATTGCCTGGTGCTGGACGACACGCCCATCTGTCATCGCTTGAGTGCGTTGACAATCTGAATTAGTGGAATAACGTTCTTACAAATCAATATGTGGGGCGCAGGGATGAAGCCCCAGCAGCACATGGTCCTTGTGAGGGCCTGATGTGCATGGGTGTATGGACAAAGGGACAAGTAAGCTTACCAAGCGCGCGCTAGCGCGCTTGGACAAGAGTAACAAATCTGAACAAGCAGATCACACGAACGCGAAGCCTGAGCTTGGCAGGTGAGCGGAAGCGCTACGTTAACTTTGTTACGATGTGAATCGCACGGCTTGACATGGTGCAGCATGCAGTGTGTGCATGGGCCTTTGTACTTGACCTGTAATTGCGCTTGTTGTCAACGTGTGCACTTGCAGCATGAACAAGAAGCAAGTGTCCAAGCAGGACGCGCAGGCTGCAGCCATACGTGCAGCCGTGCTGGCTGCAACACGTCTCGCAGCAGGCGAGCCTACAGCAGACTCAGCTGAAGGCACTGCTGCGCCTGTGCCGGCCACATACGCACCCCTGCCGCCAAAGCCTCCAGCAACTAAGCCACCACCCGCTCCTGGCAAAAAGGGTGCAGCTGGCGCAGCTGGAAAGGCTGGGGCCAAGGGCGCAGCTGGAGGGAAACAAGGCAAGAAGCGTGGGCGGTCCACTGACAGAGACAGCACAGGGTCGCAGCAGGAGAGCTTGGATGAACCAGAAGATGATAACAATGACGCGGACTTCAATGCCGGGGCAGAGGAGGAGAGTGAGGGAGACTCTGATGATGGCCCCAGGCCCAAGAAGCGTGCTGCAGGGCGGGCGGCGCGCAAGGGCAGCGCAGCTGCAGGCAAGTGCAAGTCACAGCCGGCTGCACGTGGCCGCCCCACTCGAGCAGCGGCAGCCAAGGCCACAGCCGCTGTGACCAAGCAGGTGAGGCAGGGGGCGGTGCAGAGCGGCAGCGAGGACGAAGACGAGGGGGATGAGGAGAGCAAGTCCTCCTCTGCCTCTGAGGAGGAGGAAGAGTCGGAGGACGCTGCCTCGTCCCCCCAGACCAGCAGTGGCAGGGACATGTCCGTGGACAGGAAGGGCAAAGCCCCACCGACAAATCCCAAGAAACAGCAGAGGAAGAGGAAGGGATCAGACGATGATGACTACGGCAGTGAAGAGGCCGCAGCTGCAGAGGAGGAGGAGCAGGAGGAAGACGGGGCCAAGTCAGAGCAAGCTGAGGATGGGGGGGCAGAGGCAGAGGATGATGCAGGCGGCGGGGAGGAGGAGGAGGATGCGTGGGAGTCGCACTGCACGGCATGCCAAAAGTGGGTGTGCAGTCATCTTGGGCAACGGCTGACAAATAACTGCGGTGCCCATCCACCTGCCTGGGCATCAGGCCTCCAGCATTCATGAACCAGCGCCAGGGTGACTGCTGGGTGCTCCTGCAACGTAGCATGCTACAGTTTGCACCTGCACACAACCCACTTGCACATCCAGTGCCTGTTCCTCGTAAACCACCTGCAGAGACACGGACCAGGCGCGGCTGCTGTGTTGCGAGTCTTGCCCGCGCGTGTACCATCTGTACTGCCTGGACCCGCCCCTCACCAGTGTACCGCGCGGCGCATGGCACTGCCCCGAGTGCATCCGCACGCTGTCGCTACAGGTGTGGGTGAATGCTTGACCGCAGCAAAGGCAGCGGTCGCAGCAGCGGACAGCCGTCACAGCGGGATGGGTCGGAGGTCTATGCTGCTATGTGATCTTTACGTCTGTTCTTTGCCTTGCCTGCATGGGGAAGGAATGCTTTGGCACCCAGGCTGTTGTGTGATTCAACCAATCTGGTGCCACAGCTTTAAGTTGTTCACTTCCCCTGCTGTTGGTATGTAGGACTTTGAGCGTGTGCTAGACGTACGCGTGGTGCCAGTGTCCAAGCCGACAGGCGAGACGCTGGTGGCGACAATGAGAGAAGCTGCGGAGCAGCTGCACCATGCCAGCCGCCTGGTGCGTGTGTGACACATGTGCCAGCATGGTATCAAGGTTACCAGGAGGAACGAGGCGAGGGTGGGCTTTAGAGCGGTTTGGGCTAGCAGACTCTGGGGAGGGTAAACAAATGGATAGGCATGACGGTGAGCAGACAGACAAGATGCTTGGGTCATGCCGTGGAGGCTGCGCCTGCCATTCCTGTCCTACAGGCAGATACTGTCAGTTGTCATGACATGGCTCCGTCCTGCAACCAGTGGGTGCATACACCTGCAGCCAGGTTGGACGTTGCGGTGGGGCTGTGTGTGTTGCCCGCAGAAGCAGCAGCAGGGCGTCAAGGCTGAGCCAGGTGCGACGGCGCCAGGCACAGGAGGCGGTGAGGAGGGCGAGGAGGCTGCCCTCAAGCGCACCGACATGCTGCTCAAGTGGAAAGGGCGCGCGTACATCCATGCGACATGGGTGCCGGAGGCTGAGGTATGTACCCATCCGGCCTGTCTTTGCTGCAGGGCAAGTTGGCTGCCTGCACCGCCTTGTGTTCTGATGCACAGCTGCGGGTGCTAGCGGCATGCACGTTCCACAGCGGTGGCGTGCCAGGAATGTGTTGCATACGCATGCGCGTTGTATGCGCGTTGTACGCGTCGCATGCTGCGTGCCGGGCACTGTGGCCGCAGGTGCGCAAGGCGGCACAGATGGTGCAAGCCGTGAAGCAGCGCGTGACGCGGTTCTGGCGTCAGCGGCAGGAGGCGGGGGGCCTGGGGGGCAGCAAGCGCAGGGCTGACCTGGGTGATGAGGAGGAGAGCGGTGCGTGTGCATACCGGTACTTTCAGTCGCTTGTGTGCGCCTGCATGCATGCTGTCAGGTGGTGGTGTGCACGCGGTTTGCTCATATGCCTGCCTTTGTTGTGGGGCAGCTAAGGTTGTGATGGCTGGTTGTGGGGTATGCCTGCCCCCTCAAGCATATGCGGACTTTGGACTTGAGGCACAAATTTCTTGCATGGGCTGGCGTGTGGCCTTGCGGTACACGTCAAGCATGGGTAATGCATGTTGCTGGAAGGCATGGGTTGGCTGGCTGACTGGTATGCCGACATGTGTGTGCATGGGTGCCACCTCATGATTGTGCCTGCTCGTCATGCCTCCTTGTCCTTCACCCATACTGGTTTCTTATGCATGCGCAGAGGAGCTGGTACATGGCGTGAACCCGCGGTGGTTGGTGGTGGACCGTGTGCTGGCGGAGCGCCCCGCGCCCAAGGACGGTGTGTGTTGCGGCATCAGTGCAGGGATGATGATTACTCCCCCGTGCGGTGCCATGATAGGCCTGCCTGCTGCTGTGTGTTTATACTGTAGCAGCATCCTCTTGTTCTGTCCGGTCTGCTCTTATGGCGGTGTGCGCTGGCTGATACTGGTTGACAACAGCATGTGTTCTGGTGCCTGCCTGGTGCTGTCCCCTGGCGCTGCAGATGGCGCTCCTGTGCCTGGCAGCAGCTGGGGTGCAGCGCGTGTGGCCGTGAAGGGCAAGAAGCGGCCCAGCCAGTTCCTGGTCAAGTGGGGGGAGCTGGGGTGTGAGCACTGCACCTGGGAGGATGAGGCTGACCTGGCAGGGTTTGAGGCTGAGGTGGGTGAGAGGGTGGAGTTGGGGCGAGGTGTGGCGCTGGTGTGGGGTAGGCTAGGGCTTGGCATTGGAATGGGGCTGTGGCGATCGCCCTAGAGCTGGGTTGGTGCCTAGCAGGACCGATGTTTGCTGCTTGGCAGCTGGCTTGCAGCTGTAAGGCTATGCTGCGCTGTATGGGGTTGCACCAGCACTGAGCGGGCGTGTTGACATGCGTAAGCAGGCTGGCACGCTGCAAACAGCCAGCCAACTTACACGCCGCGCCTGGTGTGTGTGTTGTTATTTTCACGCAGATCGCGGCGTTCCGTGCGCGCATGCGGCCCATTGCGGACATCTCGCCCTTGGAGCTTACAGCACTGGCTACACGGTAGGGAATGCTAGGTTGTAGGGGGCCAGGAGTTGCTGCATGCTGCGTTGGGTTGCTGGTGCTGTGCGGTGTGATACTTTTTGCCTAGCGTGATTGCAGCCGACAGCGAGGGTGACAAAGCTTGGCCAATGCCGAGATGGTGTGAGAGTTGGCATGTTACATACGGTGCAGTGTGTGTACTGTGCAGCCGGGACACCACTGGACCTGGCTGGCTCAAATCCCGTGCTGTTGGCAGGCACCCATACTGCGGGGGCCTGTGCTGCAAAGCGCAAATCACATGCAACGCTGCGACCTGCCAACCGCCTTGCACTGTACTGCTTGGCTGTACTGATTGCAGTACGGCCACTGACGAGGTGATGTCACACGCCGCGGGCGCACCCACCGCTCAAGAGCAGCAGCTGGCGGATGGCCCGCCAGCAACGGGCCTGGGGGGTCTAGCTGGTGAGGGAGAGCAGGCCATGGAGGTGGAGGCTGCCAAGGGTGAGGGGCAGGATGGGCCCAAGAGCAAGATGGAGGTGGATGGTGAAGGGGATGCAGGGCAGGAGGCGGGCGGTGCGCCTGCGCTGCTGCCGCGCATCCTTTCCGCTGAGAAAGCGAGCGGCAAGGGTGACAAGCAGAAGGGCATCAAAGTGGAGCCAGGGGATGCTGCTGCGGGCGAGGGCAATGCAGCGGCCAAGCCTGAGGGGGAAGGGAAGGAAGAGCAGGAGCAGGAGGGGCAGGCAAATGGCCATGCTCACCCCACCAAGAGCCCAAAGGGTGCCAAGGACGGCGACAAGGACCCAGCACCAGCCGCACGCGGTGCTCTGGTGGGTGGCGGCACCCGCCGCTTCACCACCACCCCTGCATGGCTGCGTGGCGGCTCACTGCACGGCTACCAGCTGGAGGGCCTTAACTGGCTGTTCCACAAGTGGGAGAGCCACGAGAATGTGATCCTGGCGGATGAGGTGGGTGGTGCTGTGGCGGTCTGGACCCTGATCGCTTACCACCGTGACCCCGTGTGCTATGTATCACATCACATGCCCGACTTCGACGCACCCGCCACCAGGCAGGATGGTCATGCAGTTAGTGCACCGATGTGTAGAACCATATTAGTGGTGTAACCTCCCCCCTATCCCCAACCTCACGCGCAGATGGGGCTGGGCAAGACGGTGCAGGCGCTGGCGCTGTGTGCGGCGATGCACTGCGAGGTGGGCGTGGGGCGGCCGTGCCTGGTGGTGGTGCCGCTGTCCACGCTGCGCAACTGGGAGCGGGAGGCGGCGGCGTGGGCGCCCCACCTCAACACGCTGTCGCTGGTGGGCAACGCGGAGGCGCGCAAGGTGGGTGGGGCCCGCTTGATGTGCCTGTCTGTGGCTTGCTGCCTTGCATTGGAAGGGAGCTGGGCTGGGGGTGGGTTGCTGAGACGAGGGCCGGACACAGATGCCGCCACGGGTTTGATGGCGGGTGGTCTTTGTGGCAGAGCACGCTTGCTTTGGGGCAGCTGGCTGTGGCGACACAGCAGCTGCTGGGTGATACCGTTGGCAAACAGCTGCCCCACATCCTTCACTGTGTTTTGTATATGTGTCGCATTTGTATGTTTGTCACATTTGTATGTGTGCCACATGTGTATGTGCACAACATGTGGCACAGGTCATCCTGGAGCACGAGTTCTTCACACCCCCGGCAGATGGCATGTCGCGCGCAGAGGCAGCGGCCACGGCGCAGCAGCGCATCAAGTTCCACGTCCTCCTCACCACGTGCGCTGCTGCCCCCTTGCCTATTCCATTACGCCAAAATGCCACGCCCTGCTTGCGTCCCACCTCTCTTCCCTGTTCCATACCCAGCGGCAGGCTGCCTGTGAGCAGCACCGGCACCTCCATCACGTATGCGCCCCAGCCACCACCGTAACATCTGCTTTGCCAGACTGTATGGACCCCAGCGCATGTGCACCACACCCCTGTGATGCCCTGCTGCTGATCCATTTTACAGCCCCACACATGCACACACCACACATACGTACACAGAGCGTCGTGCTCGTCCCAGGCTTACAAAACAAGTAAACACACACGCGTTCGCATCACACCACCCCGCAGCTACGAGACGGTGCTGCAGGAGTCCTCTGCGCTGAGCAAGCTGCAGTGGAGCGTGCTGGTGGTGGATGAGGGCCACCGGCTGAAGAACAAGGCGTCGCGGCTGTTTGGCGAGCTCAAGACGCTGCGCGCCGCCTTCCGCCTGCTGCTGACGGGCACGCCGCTGCAGGTGGGTGTGGTGCAACGAAACAAGTGAACAACCAGAGCAAACAAGCAGATGACAGACACTCACAGCAAAGCAAGCAACAAAGCAGGCCAGCAAACAACAAGTCCCCAGGACACGGAATGCCCCCCAGATGCTCATGCCTTGTGTGCCCTCACTAGCGGTGTGCTGGGTTTGTGTGCACACCCTGCACCTCATGGGGCCACTGCCACAGTCCCCTTGACACACGTGGGGCGGATCCGTGTGCATCACCCATCACCATCCGATGAGAAGAGCATGTAAAGAAGAGCATGTAAAAGAAAAGCATGCAACAACTCGTGTAACAGACCTCCACATCCTGCGCCCACTGCAGAACAACCTGGGTGAGCTGTTCATGCTCATGCACTTCCTGGAGCCCAAGAAGTTTGGGAGCCAGGAGGAGTTTGAGGCGCAGTTCAGTGACCTGGGCCGCGAGCAGCAGGTGGGCGTGTGCTGGTCACCCGGCCGATTGTTGGATGTGTTGCACGATTCTTCTGGCTGGCTAGCTTGGTTGGTTGCTATGTTTTGGTTGCTTGAATGCTGGGTGGTTGGGTCGGGGAATCCATGGGTTGGTGTGCACTGGTGGCATGGCGCGTGCAGCCCTGAGATGTATCTGTGCGCCCTGCCCCCCCGCGCCCCCACCCCGCCCGCCTACTTGCGCACACCCAGGTGGCCAAGCTGCACGGGCTGCTGTCGCCCCACATGCTGCGGCGCATGAAGCGCGACGTGCTGCAGCGGCTGCCGCCCAAGCAGGAGCAGATCGTGCGCGTGGAGCTGAGCAGCACGCAGCGCGATTTCTACAAGCAGCTGCTGGCGCGACACTACCCAGTCCTTGCCGGCACCACGTCAGCAGGTGGGAGGCTAGGGGTTGGTTCTGGGGCCGGGCCTTTGGTGTCCAGAATTTGTGCGCGTCTGTTTCGTGTGTGCATGAACATGTACACATGCATGCATGCATGCTTCTGCAAGCCCTGTGGGCCATGTCAAGGCGGTGCGGTGATGTGCGCGGCGCTCTTAAGTCTCCTTGCTCCCTGTGCTCCACACAGGCAGCTCGGCTACCACCACTGCACTTAAGAACCTGATGATGGAGCTGCGCAAGTGCTGCAACCACCCCTACCTGTTTGCGGGCGCCGAGCAGCCGGGTAGGGCGCCTGCTGGAAGCTTGGGCAAGCCTAACCTTGGTTGACCTGGCTTACCGTGTGAGGATGTGTTCTGTCTTGTGAACGGTATGAGGCCTGGGGGCGACCTCCGTTTGTGCCACCGCGCACAGCCCACCCCACACACCCCACGCCCTTTTGGCACACCGAGCCACACCCTGCACCGCTCCCACCATGCTGTACAGGTATCTCTGACCCCAAGGAGGCGCTGGACAAGCTGCTGGCTGCATCAGGCAAGCTGGCGCTGCTGGACCGCATGACGGCGGCGCTGCTCAAGCGTGGCCACAGGTTGCTCATCTACTCGCAGGTGTGATGCTGTGTGATGCAGAATTTAGGCGGTTGGACCAGGGTCGGCGTGCTGTGGGTTTGCTGTACAGTTGCGTTGACAGTGGAGTGCATTGCGCACATTATGTGTTGTAGCTGGGGCGTGTAAGATTGAACGTTACTGCTGTATGTGCTGTGGTGTGCCGCGGAAGGGGTCGAAACTGACTCCAGCCACTCCTTACACAAGCAGCGTTCAACAGCCGCACAACCACTGATGTGTATGTGCCACCTGTACTGCTCTGTACCGCATGTACTGCAGTTCACGCGCGTACTGGACATCCTGGAGGACTGGCTGGCCGCGCGCGGGTGGGGTGCGCTGCGCATTGACGGCACCATCCCTGGCGCGGAGCGACAGCGCCGCATTGACACCTTCAACTCCAAGGTGGGGCCAACGAGCTGCCAAGGAACACACCTGACCCCTCAAACCCTGCACCCTACACCCAAGTTTGCTATGAGTGCACAGTGCTATCGTATGGGTATGCGGCATGTGATGCCATGCACCAAGAGCTGCGTGTTTGTGTTCATGCACTCCCTGTCGATCCTTGTCAAGACATAACTCATGGTGTTGAATTTTGAATGTTCCTGCCCTCGTGTGCAGCCTGCTGCCTTCCCTGTGTTCCTGCTGTCCACCCGTGCGGGTGGTGTGGGCATCAACCTGGCCACTGCTGACACAGTCATCATCTACGACTCCGACTGGTGCGCTGGCTGTGGTTGGAACGCTGCCAGCATCCATGCCTGAGCTCCAACAACTCCTAGAAAAACTCCTGGGACCCCAAACCCTCAAACCCCAAACTAACGCCACTTGTGCTACGATGCTGCCGCGTTTGAGCTGTCACACCTAAGCCCTGACCTTGCATGCATGTGACAAGCTGGCCACTGCATGCAAGGGATAACAGGCAGTCGGTGACCTGGGTGGGACCTTGGGTGGGGCGTTGCTTGCCCTCTGCACCTGGTTGGTTGCAAACTTACCCTGTTGCCTCTTGTGCTGCCCCTACCTCAAGCTCCCAACCCCCCACACCCACCCATCACTCAACGTCTGTGCCGCAGGAACCCGCACAACGACCTGCAGGCGCAGGCGCGCGCGCACCGCCTGGGCCAGACGCGGCCCGTCATGGTGTACCGCCTTGTAACCCGCGCGACGATCGAGGAGCGCATGATGCAGGTGAGGGTGTGCTGCATGCCGCGCACCATGCGAGCGCACAAGCTCATAGGTGCCAAAGGTGATGACCGCCACAAGGATGAGGCGGATGGTGGCAGCACCCACTGTGCCGCATCATGGGCCATCATGCCGCGTCATCTGCGATCTGTGCGTGGGACCTCCAACCCTACACCGCGCACAAGCACGCTGCACCACCTGCGCCCGCACCCAACGCAGGTGTCGCGCAAGAAGATGGTCCTGGAGCACTTGGTGGTGCGCAAGATGGGGGAGGGCGCGCGGGGGGAGGGGGGCGGCGGCAGTGGCGGGCTGAAACAGGCGGAGCTGGATGACATCCTGCGCTACGGCGCAGCGGAGCTGTTTGCGGATGAGCCGGCTGCGGGTGCGGAGGGCGCTGCCGCTGGGGCCGCTGGGGCGGCTGCGGATCAGCCGGCCGGCGAAGGCGCGGGAGGTGCAGGCGCGGGTGCAAGCACAGGCGCGGCCGGCACTGCTGCGGGTGGTGCGGCTGCTGGCGGTACATCCCGCCGTATTGTGTGGGACGACGCGGCAATGGACCGGCTGCTGGACAGGTGGGTGCACCCTTCAGTGCCGCGCATTGATCCTTGCACACTTGAACATTTACTATGTTGCTATAAGAGGTGCAAGGTCTGCTCTGCCTCGTGCTACCTCACCCGCCTGCCAAAATTTGTTCCTTTCGTCCCTCTTGGCGCATGAAGATGGCAGCATGGGTTTTGCATTTCTGTTGCCTGGTTGCATGTGCGTGCTGCAGGTCCGAGCTGGAAGCCAAGGCCTGGGGCAGCAAGAACAATGAGGATGAGGAGGCGCTGCCCAACTCCAACGACGAGCTGTTCTCCGCGTTCAAGGTGCGGGGTGCGGAGTGTCGCCACTTGTGAGGGTCAGCAGCATCATCAGAGCGCGCTGGTTAGCACTGGTGCAGGCGCAAGGATGGCCCGGACAGCACACCTCAACCCGGTCCTGATGCGCTGACAACCACCAACACAGCTGTTGCCATCCTGCACTGCACCCAATGCCTCCTCCCATTGTGCCTAAGCCTGAAATCACCGGCCACGCTTGGCTCGCACAGGTGGCCAACTTCAACATGCAAGAGGTGGCGGAGGAGGCGGAGGCACGTGGCGCGGGTGGTGCAAGCGGTGGTGCTGCTGGCACAGGCCCTGATGGCATGCCCACCAATGTGGAGGAGCTGATGCAGGCCATCTGCCCTGACCAGGTGCTGCACCATACTGTATGGTGCTGCTGCTGTTGTGCCCTGTGCTGCTCGTTCTCGTCCCTTGTTCTCGTTATTGTGTTGCCAAGCAGCTGCCACCTACACAGTGAACAGCAGGCTGGCGTGGGTTTTGTTTAAGGCCTGCCGGGTTTGCAACTGTTGTTTGCTGCCGGCGCATGTGTACTCCTATGCATAACAGCGCAGCAAGCGGCAGCCAGTGTTTACGGATGCAGCGTCGCCTCACGTTCCTTATGCCAGTTCCCCCGCCCACAGTGCGTGCGTTCCTCTTGCATGTGCTTCTCTCGCTTGCGCTCCTCCCACTCACACTTTTCGCCAAGCTCACAATCACCGCGCCGCTCACTGTGTTGTGCTCCTCTCACGTGATCCTCCACCAGAACACGGGCGGGCGCGGGTTCTGGGACGACCTGCTGTCGGGGCAGTACGAGGGCATGAAGGCGGCAGAGCTGCAGGCACTGGGGCGCGGCCGTCGCGAGCGTGGCACGGTGCGGCACGGGGCGCGGCTGGTCTTCAGGCAGTACGCCTGCCTCTCCCTGTGCTGCAGCTGGGGTGGTGCTGCTTGGCTTTGTGGAAGACCAGAGTCACGTGCCTCACATGGGGGTGTGAAAGATAGAGCCTTCGGCCGGTCGTGAAAACGGAAACACGGCATGTGTGGGCAGTATGCACACGCACCAGCAGTTGCCACACATACCCTGTCGCCTGCCTGAACTGCCGGCTGACCTGCACCATCTGTACTGCGCACACGTGCACAGGTGCGGTACACGGATGGCCTGGAGGATGACCCGGACCTGGCCACCACCAGCAGCAGCGGCAGTGACGATGAGGAGGGCGGTGCAACTGGCAAGGGCGGGCGGAGGGGCCGGGGGGGCAAGGGGGGTGAAGAGGAAGGGAGAGGGAAGAAGCGTCGGGGGCGGGGCAGCGATGACGATGACGACGAGGAGTTCAAGTTGGAGGAGGGCGAGGATGGGGAGGAGGACGATGAGCTGGACCCCGCGGAGGAGGCAGCGGTGCGCGGGGCTTTAGGGTTTTGCGGTTCAGTGTTTCTTTTTAGCGTTTCTGGTTCATTGTTTAAGGGTTCAGGGGATGGTTCTGGTTCAGTGTTTTACGGTCAGGGTTTAGGGGTAGCAGGGTTGAACATCACCTCTGTGTGGCGCACAGCCCGGGTTGAGGCTTGTGAGGGCGAGGCCGTGAGGGCATGCACATGTATTACCCATTTGGACAAGCTTCGCTGCTGACGCCCAACTCCTGGCCCCAAACCTGGTACCACCCGCCCAGACCCCTCCTCAAATCAAGACATGCCCCTCTCACCCCACGTGCTGCATGTTCAACCTGTTTCTGCGCTTGTCGGGTTGTGCTTCAACCTGCAGCTGTTTGGTGACGATGAGCTGGTGGCTGATGCGGAGCGGCTGAGGGCCAAGCGCGCACGGGTGGAGCAGCAGCGTGCGGGCAGTGGCGGTGCGGCTGACGCGTCTGCCGGCACACGCAACCCGTGGCAGACAGGTGCGCGAGGCGGCAGCCCCCGCGCGCATCAGGCTCTGCAGTGTGTCGAGTATGCGTGTGGCATGCGTGGTGCATGGACCTTGCCCTGGTTGTGCAGGGACCGCATGCGTGTGGAACAGTGGCATCTGCCCCTCTTCTTGCGCAGTGGGGTGTTGCTGCACCTGCCCCTCTTTGAGTGTTGCACGCGCATGTGTGCTCGTCCTGCACCCCCCCCTCAGCTCTATGCAGGACATGGATCTGCATGCTCACACACCTGCTGTCGCGCCTGCAGGCAAGAAGCACGGAGGGTCGGTCCAGCCGCAGGGGGCTCCCACAGCCCCCACCCCTGCAGCAGGCGCCGCCACCACGGCAGCCGCACAAGCGCAGGCGGCACAGCTGCAGGCGCAGCTCGCAGCAGCACAGGCGCGGCGGCTGGTGGGGGGTGCACAGGCTGCCGGCAGCATGGTGGAGGCGCTGTCTGCTGCCGTGCCCGCCCATGGCGCGGACCTCGTCAAGCGCACCAGCTTGGGCATGGCGGGCGTGCCCCCAGTCACCTCGGGGTCGGGCGACAAGGTCTGTGGGTGGCAGGAAGGGAGGCGAGGGTGCAGGGCCTGGGGCTCATGACGTTGGGTTTAGGGCTCAGGCAGGCACAAGGTGGCCATGCACATATGAGCAAGGTGCCAGGGTTGCAATGAGGCCGTGTGTGTGTGGGAGGGGGGCGGGGCCATGCCCCCATCTGCCAGGCAGCCTCTCAGACCAGGGCAGCCCTTTACTGTCACAGGTGCACTGAGCATGAGGCACACACCTGTACCTTGGCGCGCATGCGAGTTTGCGCGCAGGGATGCACCCATGCGAGCTTGCCAGTGCTCATCCATGTGTGCCAATGTGCCGCCGCCTGTGCAGGTGCTGGTGTTTGGGTTCACTCAGTCGGAGCGGTACATATTCCTGCGCACACTGCTGCGCTACGGCCTCGCGTTGGACCTGTCACTAGCGATGGACCGTGAGTGGCTGCCCATGATGCCAGCTTCATGCAACGCCCAGACTGCTCACATACATCGCCCGTCTCTTGGCTGCGTGCATACAGTAGGCAAAGTCTGCTTCCTTGCGTGGTGCACGGGACGACGGCAGATAGTGTAGGCTCACGTGTTGCTCACATACCAATCTCCCCCTCATTCACTGGATCTACCTGTTACAACTACTGTAGTGTCTCATAAAACAAAGCGGCAGCGTCGCTGCGTGGGCCTGTGCGGTCCATAGCAGTGAAGCTGTTGTTGCACTGCTGCAGTGCCGCGCTCGGCTTCTGGAAGAGGTCCAGGCTGTTTATGTATGGTGTCGACCAGAGCGTTCCACTGCTTGCAATGTCTGCATGAACCCCTCCCTGATCCGTCACCCCATCTCGCCACCACACCTAAACAAGCAACGCGCCGCACCAAACCACACTGCACCACATCACACCACATCACACCACATCCTGCCATGCTGCGCCTCACGCATGGCACCCCACACGCCACATGCAGGCAACGCCGCTGCCAGCTTTGGCTCCGGCCTGCCAGCTGCGCTCAACATGCACCCGCTGCAGCGCACCGACAAGGCGGCCAAGCTGGCCACCATGTACGCGCCCTTCCTGCGGGTGGGTGGCGGGGGATGGGGGAGTAGGGCTGCAGGGCTGAGGGTGGGGCGCTGTGCAGGGTTTTGGGTTCAGGAGCCACGGTGTAGGGTTCATGAGATTATGACAAGGTTCAGTGTTTAAGGGTAGAGGTGTGCACCAGCCTTTGCTGCTGTTGCCTGGTGTACTCGTTGCCTTCTTGCCTATGCGGGGGGCAAAGGCCTGGGCCTGTTACGGCTGCGCACATGCATCGTGGCAGGCCCTTGGGCTCCCTGCACTTAAGTTGGTTTGATGGGCAAGGGATGGGGAGGGATGGGCCGGGGGACGTGGGAGCTGAGGCACCAAGTTGCAGCCTCCCATATTGGTTATGTTGTAGTTATATGGGTTCCAGGCACATGTGTGCTCCCTGCACCATCAGGGTGCCACAGCACTCTCCTGCCATCCCACACCAAGGCAGCTCATTGCTCTCTCATTGACTGTTTTGCACCTCTTCGTGCCCCCGCCCCCATGTGTACCGCAGAAGCTGCCCCACAAGCCGGCACTACACGTCATCCTGTACTGCCAGACCCTCCTGCGCATGTGTGCCGAGGAGGGGGAGGGCGGGCAGAAGGGCATGCCGCCCGGTGTGTACTCGTTAGGCATGACGCGGGCCACCTTGCTGGCGCAGCTCACCGCGGCACAAGTGCTGACGCGCGTGGCAGACATGCAGCTGCTGCGGTGAGTGCCACACGTGGTGCACGGCTGTACTAGGTTCATATTCTTCATATTAACTGATTAGAGAGATGACGGATCGGGAAGGGTGTGCGCGTGCATGTTCCTCACAGCTGTTGCGTGCTTGCCACCAGCCCACCACCTCGCGGTTTGTGCTGCTGCCAGTCTGCTGCTGACCGCTTCTGGGCTGCAGCTTGCTGCGCTGATGTGCCTGAATTGCACGAGCGGCACCTGCCGCTGCACCCGCTGCACTTGCGTCTGCATCTGCATCTGCATTTGTACACACTGCCGTCTCAGCAGCTGGCTCTGAGCAGTGCTCGCTCAAGCGGGGTGTGAGCACCAGCCGCACCCACCTGCCCTCATAGCACGTGTATGCACGATCTGCCGCCTGCTCATGTGTGATGAAGCCGATGATGGCTTCTGTCCCTGCTGATGTGCTGATGTACGCGTGCGGGGGGTGTGGCCGCAGCATGAAGGTGGCGTGCTACGCGAGCGTGACGCCCGAGGTGGCGCTGCACTCGTTCGGCCTGCCGCGCGCGTCTGCGGTGCCGGGGGGCGTACTGAGGGAGAGCGCGCACTGGCGGCGCAGCCACGACTGTGAGTGCGCGGGGGGGGGGGGGGGGGGGGGGGGGGGGGGTGGAGTGTGCAGGTGTCTCAATGGGGGAGTGGCACCAGCCCTCAGGCCCTGAGCCCTGAGCCCTGAGCCCTGAGCCCTGGCTCCCTAGGCCCTGGACCTTCATACAACGCAGATGCTGCGGTGCCTGGCGATGGCTGCGTGCCGCTGCGTTCAACCTAAGCATGCTGTTTATGTGTGTTGCTGCACCAGCAGCGGTGCCGTTGATGTGGTGTTCAAGAGTATGACGGTGTTGCCAGGCAGGCCGCGTAAGAACTTGAGCTTGGGGGGAACCGCGGGCTGCTGTACACTAGTTTACTGCATGCGGTGTAGTTACGGATGCGCGCTGACCACTTGCGTGCACGGCTGATGTACACACAAGTGTGAGGTGCAAGGCCCACTGAGCTGAGCGTTTCCCACACACCACCCCTCCGCCTGCAGATGTCCTCATGTACGGCGTGCTGATGCATGGGTGGGGGTCGTGGCGTGCCGTCCTCACCGCTGACTCAGCGCTACTGCAGGTGGGGTACTTGAAACGTCGTCCATGTTTGCTTGCGCGGTGCGCGGTGTAGTCGTGTGCGCATCTCGCAGCCTGCACTGTGCGCTGCTCCCAGTGGCATGCGCTTACCCAGGATGGGCAAAGGGTGTGGGATTGGTGGGGCGCCCATGTGCTGCCCTGGCGCAAGGGCTGCTTGTACCGCAGTGTGTACTGCTGCGTACCTTGAACCTGTGTGCTCTACACCTCCCTTGTACCTGGGGCCACAGGAGGCACTACGCAAGGAGCTGGGCCTGCCTGTGGACTATGACCAGGGTGGAGAGGCCAAGCGTTCGGGTGACGGCGGTGATCTGGCGTCGGGCGCATCAGGGGCGGAGGCAGGGTCAAGGGACGGGGAGGAGAAGGGGCAGGAGGGGGACGCGAACGGGCCGGTGCGCGAGCGGTCACAGAGTGTGACCATTGACCTCACAGCGGACGGGCAGACGAGCGCGGCAGCTGGTGCTGCTGCCCCCGGTACTGCTGACGCTGGTGGCCTGGGCAGTACGGCACCTGCAGGGCCAGGTGGGCAGTACAGCCATGAGCAGATCACGTCGTGGAGTGCGCGTGAGGTGGGGTGGTTGGAGGCACGGCTGGCCGCCATCATCCGTGCCCTGGAGCTCGAGTTCACGTCCCTACCCGCTGACCAGGCCACTGCCCTGGCAGCCAAACCCCTCCACGAGCGCCTCATCCCCCCTGCGCGGCTCATCACAGCCGCGCCGCCCACGCCCGCCCCGGCCGCTGCATCACGGCCCAAGCCCGGGGCACCGCCACCACAGCAGCAGCAGCAGCAGAAGCCGGAGTCCCCAATGGACGTCATCAAGGAGGTGGCGCCTGATGTCGCCAACCGTGCGTCGGCTGCGGGCAAGGTGAGAGGCTGTTGGGCGTGATGGATGCGAGGACGAGGTTCGGTTGTGACTTCAAAAGTTTTTTTTGTGTGTGTTACATCGTACGCCAGACTCGGTACGTAGCTGTGTGTTATTGAGTGTCGTGTTTACATGGACCTGGTGGAGGTTCCTGGTGGCTGCCACACAACAGACCTGTTGACTCGCAGGGCCCCGGTTGCGCTCAGGCCTTTGCTCGTGCCACATGTGTGCGTGGGCTGTTGTGCAGCTTGTTAGCTTGTCCTGCGCATGTGTCTTCGTCATTCACGTGCTCCTGTCTACTCACACCACCTCACTGGCACCACCTCACTAGCTCCGTGGCCGCCCCCCACACACATGGTCATGCAGGTCATGGAAATACCAGCTGCCATCAACCTGCCGCCACACTTGTCACTCCCACAAGACGCGGTGTCCCGCCTGTCAGCCCCACAGCTCAGGCAGTACAACGGCGCGCGCGCGCAGTACATGATGGGCCGGTCACTGAGTGAGGTCGTCACGTTCCTCCGGGTGCACGCGCCAGACCGGTTGCAGAGGCAGCGTGTGCCCAGCACGCGTTCAGCCACGCTGCCGCACCCCACACTGCTGCACCCGGGCCTCACGGACGCCCAGCTGGCACAGGCACGGCGCGCGGCTGAGGCGGTGGCACAGGTGGGGAAGTGGGGGGGAGGGGGGAGGGGGCTGCAGGAGCCCTTGGGTAGCGCTGGGGTGTGTGCGGCTGCACGGCAAACTGTCCGCGGGTACAGTGGGCAGGGACAGAATCAATTCCGCTCGATATGGGAAGCTGGGATACAGTAAGCTTTATGGGGGACAGCATACTGGAACTAAGGCAACTCCACTGGGATGGTGAAGCGGGACCATAGCTCGGCCATGCATCAGCAGTCCATGTCAGTCCCGGAGGGGGGATTTGTCAGGCCATCGTTGCCCATACCTGCAGGACGTTGTCAGGCGCCCAGATGCCCTCATATGCCATGCAGCACTTGGCCTCCACATTGGCACCACTCAACAAGATCGGTGCTCAACATGTCACAACGAGCAGCTGATGCACCCATCCCCAGCTCTGAACCCAACTGCACCTCACCACACACCACCACACAGGCGGCTGAGGCGGGGCGCATGGACACCGGGGCACCCACTGCCTTGCCCATTCCTGCCGGCTACGTTGACACATGGACGGGAGGGGACATACGCCGCGACTTCCTCACCGCCTACAACTCATTGGCTGAGCTGGTGCGTAGCTTGTGATGGGTTGTGGGTCGGCATTAGGTGAAGGGTGGTGGGGTGTGGGCAGAGGGCCCCGCTGTGAGCGCCCCACCGTGGTATGTGTACGTTTCACCATGGTACGTACGTTTCTTCCTGTAGCCCACACCCTCTCAACCTGCGCTGCATTGCCGCGTGGCTGTAACGTGTGAATCCTGCTACACCCACCAGCTGCTGTTGCACGCGGGGTCCCTGTGTTACCCACATACCAACCCCATCCAGCCTTGTGTGTGTGTGTGCGCACGCGCCTTTGCGTGTCAGTCTGTGAGCCAGAGTCTCGCGCATGGATGCGTGCCACAAGGCAGGCCCAGCACGCACATGGTGACTGACTGTTGGGCGTGCCATACGCCATACGCTGCACGTGCGTGGCACAGGTCAACACCGTGCGCAACGACACCGCCAACACAGGCTCACAGCCGGCTGAGATCCTGACCTCTGCGCAGCGCTTCCGCAACCAGGTTCAAGAGCTGTCCAGACGCGCAGTTGCACTCATCCCCAAGCTGCCGGCTGCGACCCCTGCAGCCGCCGTGCAGAAGCGCAAGCACCGCTCTGCCTCACCGGCAGCAGCAGCGGCAGGGCCAGGTGCTGCTGGTGCTGGTGCTGGCGGAAGTGGGGGCGCTGCGAGGGCGCCGGTGAAGGCCCCAGGCCAGGCCACTGCACCTGCGGCACAGCCGGCGCATGCGGCAGCAGCCAATGCGGCAGCGGCACTCAACCAGCTGCAGAGCGCTGGCATTGGGATGACGCAGCTGGCGGCACACATCGCCAACCTGCAGCGCCAGCAGCAGCAGCAGCAACAACAACAACAGGCAGCAGCAAATGCGCAGGCACGTGCAGCCGGGCAGCAACAGGCGGTGCCGGCCGCACCAGCTCCTGCAGCAGCAGGCGTTCTCGACCTGCAAAAACAGCAGGACGGTGACAAGAAGGATGATGTCATTGTTATTGATGACTGATGACAGGCAGGCTGGGGCGAGATCACACTGGGTGCACGTGACTGACTGGCGGTGATGGCTCACACACATGGTTTGCAATTCATTTTTTTTCTTTGCTATCTCGCCATGCTACAGATACCCCTACTACATACCAATAGCTGACGTACATGGCAGGCCAGCAAACCTTGACGCAGCTCAAAGGCAGCCAGGCTTAGGTGATGCAGTGGATTGCAGTGACACACACCAGTTACTTTGCAGTTGTTTGATGGGCACTCGATGGCAGTACAGGCATGGGGCAGATGGACACCAGCAAGGTTGTCCTTGGGATAGCCAGGCTGGAAATGAGAGATGTGTGGGTTGAGAGGCTGGAATTTGGCGAGGAGGGGGGAGTTTTGTTGAGCCTGCTTGGTTTTAGGGGTTGCACATCTCAGGGTGTGTAACAATTGTTGGATCAGCACGCTGCCTGCTTCGTTTGCTGCCCGTTGCATGGTATGTCCTGGACCAGTCTGGTTACAGCAGACAGGCGAAGGGGCAGCCAGCCCCAAGCCATGATGTTATCATGTTAACATGCATGAGCTCATCCTTGCGCAGATGTACCTGGCCCAAGATCAGATTGAAACGCCTCCCACACCGCAACTACATTGCACGCTGCATCCACACCCTGCCTCCTCCTCCTACCTCTGCAGATGCCTTTCTTTACACATGTGCCCGCCGCCCCCTGCCCACTTCAAAAGATGTTGACATCTTCGCATCCCCAAGCCAACAAAATCAGCGCACGTTGTTGGGTGCATCTCTGCGTGTCCTGCCTGCGCCTCACTGGGCGTACCGCCCGCTGGCAGTACGGCTGCCGCCCACCGTTGTCCCCGGCCTGGGTGGCAGCCCTGCTGCAGGGCCACCAGGTGACCCCCACGCGGCCACCGGCACACCTGCGCCCCGTGCCACATCCGGGCTCCCGGGGACCGGCGGCCTGCCTGCACCTGCGGGCACCGATGATGGCCGTGTGCCTGTCACACCTGGCACTGGGGGCAGGGCCCCGGGAGATGCCCGGAAGCTGTTTGACCGGCTGGCCCCCCGTGAGCCGGCCCCACCCCCTGGGCTCCCACTCATGGGGGTGGGGCCAAAGCCGCCTCCGAAACCGTCGCCAGGGGACCCGCTGGGCGAGCTCAGCCGCCGGCCGCCAGTGAGCGCGGCCGCAGCCCCCCCGCCCAGCAC
>QAXD01000151.1:239134-260261 GCA_004335575.1 Haematococcus sp. NG2 | reverse complement strand
CGCCTGCAGATCAAGGGTTGTACGGCACCAGCAGGCTCAAGCTAGAACGTTGGACCTTGGATAGGCCTGCGGCTGGGTGGGCTGCTCCACTCAACGCGCACGCCCCATTCACTCCATTCCCCCGAATCCCCACCAGCCATTCCCCCGAATCCCCACCATCCATTCCCCCGAATCCCCACCATCCCAGCTGCTGTTGCATGCGCGCCACACCCCATCCCGCGCATGTCACGTCCCACCAGAACGCAAGGCAGCCCGAGTGGGCGCAGGGCACACCTCCTACACTGAGTTCACCATCTCCAGTGAGTTCCCTAAACCCTGAACCCTAAACATGGAGCCACAGCAGGCGGGCCTTACCTCCAGCGCGCGCTTCTCCCACTCGGCCAGCTTCTTGCGCTGCTCCGCGCTCAGCTGCCCGCGTGGCAGGTCCATCCACGCCTCGCGCACCAGCTCCCCTTCTGACGCGCTCTTACCCTGCGCAGGGTGCACGCAATGCCGGCAGGGCCCATGGGGGTGTGCCAGCCAGTGAGCCAGGCAGCGGATTGTGATGTTGCTGAGCTTGCGCTCATGCACATGCTGCTGTGGTGGGGCAGGGCGTGGTGCAGGGTTCAGGAACAAGGGCTATCTACGCGGCTGCTTCACCAAGAAGGCCATGCAGCCACAACCCTCCTGCTGTTGTGCATCATTATGTATTTTACCTAGTACACACATATCGCGGACACCTATACACAGACATGCGCACGTGTGCTACACCGCGCAAGTGCACGGCCGGCGCTGTGCCGCACCCACCTTGCGGCTCTCAAGCGTTGCGTTCATCATCTCACGCAGCGCGCGCTGCTTCGAGTCGTCAGCCTCAGCGCGCCGCCGCGCCTCCTCCGCAGCTGCCGCTGCAGCCGCCTGCCGTGCGCGCTCCTCGGGCGGCACCCACCTAGCAGGTTTTTAGGGTGTAGGTTTAGGGTTTAGGGTTTTAGGGTTTGGGTTTAGTGTTTAGGGTGCAGGTTGTGCGCGGGAACAGCGCAGGGGTCGGGAGGCAGAGGAAGGTGAGCGCCATGAATGTGGGGATACAGTGTTTGACGCGAGGTGGGGGGGTCATGCAGCACACACGTGTGCATAGGTGCAGCACCGTGCAGCATTTGTGAGGTAATGTTTGGTGGTTATGAACACCGTGTGCTGTGTTGTTTGTGACTTTGTGTGGTTGTTACAGAGCGATGATGTGTGGGCAGATTGATCAGCTTGTGCTGAAGAGGGCGTGCTGCTGCTACAAGTGCGTAACAATCCGCAGACCAAATGTCTGGCACAGCCCCACTCACTTCTCCATCATGACCTCTGAGTCGTGCACTGCCAGCGCAGCCTCCCGCACCTCCGCCCCGTTGCGGTGCCACGCGCTGGTGGGCAGGGCCGGTTCAGGCAGACCCAGCTCCTGCAGTGCGCAGCATCATCACGTGTGAGCCAGCATCAACCATAACCATTATCATCATCGTAATCTACCAAAGGAATAAAGCAGATTGATGGGTGCAGGGCTGGCATGCGCGCCACACCTACCGCTCCCAACAACGACCCACACATATCCCTAAACCCTAAACCTAAATGCATGCAGCCAGCACTGGCCTGCAGCACCACCACGCACTGTGCGTCATGAGGGGCAGCAACTCGGCTGCAGCCCACCCATCCACCCGCCGCCGCTGCGCCCCACCTTTTGGATCTCCACCACGCGCGCCGCCTTCTCCTCCAGCCGGTCCACCTCCTTGTGGCGTGCAGCCGCCAGCTCCTTGAACTTGGCGTTGAACCCGCGCGCGAGGCACCGCGCCTCCTCCTGTGCCGTTGTACACGCGCGCAGCGCAGTACGTGCAGTACTATGTGCGGTACTATGTACTATGCATCATGTACCGCCATGCTCTGAGATCACGTACTGTGTACTATGGACCATGTACTATACACCGTGTGCGGCTGTGCACTCATTTTGGGTGGCACAGGCCATGAGCACCCCATGTAGGACCTAACACACACACTAGGTGATCCACGGCAGCACACGCAACACACAGCATGCAAGGTACTCTCTCACGCGCAGACGCAGCTGCAGTGCATGCCTTTGCGGCACACAAACAGGGAGCAAGCATTGAAGCATTGAGATGCCGCGCGCCGGAGCGACACACAAGCGGACGCACACATGGGGCTATGAGCTGGCGCAGCGCGGAGAGGCTCCATGTGTTAGGAGGTACGCTCAGGCCCGGACGGCAACACCAAGGTTCCCGACCGCACCCAAGGACGGTCTCCCCCCCCCAACAACAACACACACACATACACACGGCCCACACAGCCCCCGGCCCCCTCCACTCTCAGGGCTGCCCCATCACCTACCGCCAGCAGTACCGCCTGCGCCGCCTTGCGCATCGGTGTGCACAGCTGCAGGCCTGAGTACAGCAGCCCACACGCGCCGTTCACCACTGCATGGCCCTCCAGGTCCCCTTTGGAGCCGGCGCGCGCCCCCTGACCCTCACCCCCCTCCTCCCGCTCCTCCTCCTCCGCCTCCTCTGCCGCCACACTGGCCGCGGCTGTGCCGGCCCCGCCCTCTGTGCCCCCCTCACCAGGCCCCCGAGGTGTGTGCTGCACGCTGTTGGTGGTGGAGGTTGAGAGGTCCAACTGGAAGTTGGTGGCCATGGAGCCCGCCCAGCGGTACAGCGGTACGATCTGGCCGCGCTGCTCCGGCGGGCGTGACTCCCACTCGGCCTGCTCCACCCGCCGCAGGAAGGACACCTTGCGCAGCACCGCGGCATCCTCCCCTGACACCTTGCGCACAGAAAACGAGGACACCGAGGGCACCTTGACTGCAGGCCCCGCGTCCTTCCACCTCTTCTGGTCCTCCGCGGTGAGCGTGGACACGAAGGAGTGCTCAGGGAGTGAGCTCAGCTCCTCCGCCTGAGCCTCGTAGCCGGACAGCAGCATGGCTGCCAGCCGCTGCTGCGCGACCTGTGTGCACATGGGGCATCGTCCAATACAACACGCCAGCCCGCATCATCCTTTGTGTCTCAGTATCAGGACTGGCGCAGAGGAAGTGTCGAGCATGGATGGAGGACTTGCGACAGGCTGCGCCCGACCCTGCACGTGCAGCCAGAACTTGGGAAACCGGCTGGCCAACACACATGATCCTAGTCAGCCACCCCAACCAGGCTCAAGACTTACATCGGGTGCAAAGGCCGCGTGCTGTGCCGCCGCGCGCACGGTAGCCACAGACGCGCTGCCTGCCGCTGTGAGCTCAGCCCGCAGGCCAACGTCCATGATGAACTCGGACTCTGGCACGCGCTCAGACTCCTCTGCAGGTCCAACAGCCAGACAGGCATGCCACAAGTCAGCCAGGGTGGTTAAGGTGACCAAGCAGGCAGCTGACTGTCTAGGCAACAGCATGATCTTTATTTTCCTCAGCCTCACACCCGCCGAGTTGGGAAGGTACACGGACTAGTGTGCACCATGGTGCCACTTGCTGTCCAGCATATGACCACACAATATATGCGGATCAAGCGATCGCCCACGCTTACTATACTGTATGGGGTTGGCGATCCCCAGAACGCACATCACAAGCACATGTGTTCGCACCTGCAGCCTCATTGCGCGCACGCAGCTCCGCAAGCGCAGCCGCCCACGCCGCTTTCTTCGCCTCCAGCCGCTCACTGAATGCGCGCACCTCACCCAGCTTTGCATGCCGCTGTGTTGCCAGCCGGGCCTCCCGCCACCCACGCACCGACCCTGGTGGCAGGGGCGGCGCAATGGAGGGTTGCACACTTGGCAGCCCCACCACTGCGCCGGCCAAGGGCACGGCCACTCCTAACCCGGGGGGTGCACCCAGCTTCACAGACGGCGCGAGCACTGCTCTGTGATCCAAGCCTGAGGGGCGGCCGCCAGCGGGCACACGCGCCCGCGCGGCAGCCAGCCCCGGTGTCTGAGTCACCTCCACCACGTGCACACACCCGTCCTCCCCTCCTGCCACCAGCAAGCGGGAGCCGAGCGCTGCGCCTGCACAGCGCGCGTACTGCTGGGAGGGTGTGGGGGGCGGGCCGTCGGTGCCAGCGATCATGGGGGCCACCGCGGTGTCCTCCACACGCATGGCCGCACACATGGGCCAGCGTGCAAGCACAGCCAGATCAGGCACGGAGTACACCGAGGTTGTCCCGCACACGCCAGCCACCACCAAGTGCTTGCCGGAGGCGGACAGGCTGACCGAGCTTGCGGGGGCCGCCAGGTCCAGCGGCTTCTCTGTTTCTGGCATCTGGAAGTTCTGGGGCGCAGAGATGCCGCCCCCGGGCGGGGCGGATGGTGCGGCTGAGGTGCTGCCGTGCTGTGTGCCGCGTGAGCCTTGCCGCGCCAGCCCCCGCTGCTCCAGCGCGGCCAACACGTTGCGCGCCGTGTTGCAGTGCGTGTCGGTCGGCAGCTTGAACCGCCGCACGCTCTTGTCCGTGCAGCACGCAAAGAGCCAGAAGGCGCCGTCTGCCACACCCCCATCGGTGCACGGCGCCGTCACCATGGCTGTGATGACTGACTGCGCCCGCAGCAGGCCCACCAGCAGGGACGTGGGCTTGATGGCTGCCGCGTCACTGTCCCTCAGGTGTGCCAGGGACGTGGGCGGTGTGATGACCTGCAGCTCCCCATTCGTGGTGCCCACCACCAGCAGCGGGGGCTTGGCTGCCTGGCCCCCGTCTGCTGCCCCTCCAGAGCCGGGGCTGAGGTCTGGCGGGCCCCAGGCCAGCAGGTGTGGGGACGCAATGGCATAGAACCCTAGCAGATGCAGCATGATCTCCGTTGTGGCAGCACCCGGGCTGGATGACACGCGCCAGAACACAAGCTTGTTGTCGGCCGCGCTGCACGCAGCTGCCATGTCCCCGAGCCCGCTGAACGCGACGCTGGACACGGGCCCATCAAACAGGCGCTCAGCCCACACGGGGGCCAAGAGGGGCGCGATGTCGATGCCGTCGGACGCGTTGCGGGCGGCCAGTGCGCGGTCAGCACTGAGCAGGTACACCCCGCCTGCTGTGTCGCCTGTGGGCCAGCAGCAAAGGTAGCCAACAATCTGCATGATTCAGCTAGCCTAATGTCCCATCCAAGTTGGACCAGAAGTGCACACACAATCCAGGCCTGCATGCCTGTAAGGTTCACACTCATCCAGAAACCAACAACACACATCAAGGGCAACGGGGACCTGTCCGACAGTCAACAACCATGCACCACCTGAGAGCAAAGAAACACACAGCCACACGCACCAGCCATGACGATGTTGGAGCTAGGGTAGCCCACCAGCAGCGTGATGGGGGCTGCAAGGGTCCACGTGGCCAGCAGGCTCACAGACAGCACAGGCCTGCCACCCCCGCCCGCCTCAGCCGCGCTTGCGCTTGCATCGGGCAGCTTCGCGGACCACAGACGCACAGTGCAGTCCTCGCCACCGGTGATGAACATCTGCAGGGAGGGGTGTGGCAGGTGTGTGGCATCTGTGTGTGCAGTACCCTGTGCAAGTGTGAGGGAAGCGAGAGCACACACAGCAGCAGGGCACACGTGCTGCAGCTATGTATGCCAATCGTTGTTGTGCGCGTTCCTCAGACTGCCCAACCTCCCAGGCGTGATTCATACGTACAGGCGGCATGTAGCAGCAGCACTAGCAGCAGCACTAGCAGCAGCACTGTTATCATCAGCAGCATGAGGACTGGCGGTACTGCTGTGGCAGCACCAGGCACTCACATCGCGCTGCAGCAGCACTACACCGACGACGCGGCCCACATGGTGCGCGCTGATGACGTCTGCCGGCACGCTGGCGGTGACTGCGGCTTGCAGGGCTGCCTGGGGGTCCACGGGCTCATGATCCGCCATGGTGCCCTGCGGTGCAGGTGGGTCAGCAGCGTTCGCAAAGTGGTGGCACAGGCGTGTGAGCATTTTGCTGCGAGTGAGTGGAGTAATGGAGCGTTGGAAAGGGTGCAGCATTTGAGTTGAGCAGCGTGCGAATGCCACGTGTACGTCAGGTGCATGTGGAGAAGATGCGCCATTAAGGGCTGGCAGTAGGATACATGGGTGGGGATAGTAGGACGGCGACACACGCATGTGCACACCCACCCACCTGGTCGCCACCATCCACATCATCCTCGTCGTCGTCGCCGGGCCCACCGGCAATCATCACCGACCGCCTACTTTTGTGTGAGTGTGGCCGCGACAATGCATGAGCGCCCCCACCCTGTGCGTGGGACGACTCGGGCCGCATCTTACTGGCTGCTGCGTGAGAGGGCACATGAGACCCAGTGATGCTGGCACCTCCGTCTGTATTGGCCAGGGAATCGGCACGGCTGAGAGTGCTGGTTGTACGGCCTAACTGCACCGCTGCCTCTGCACCCTCGGGCAGCACAAACTCCGACTCAGCCATCACCACCTGGCCTGCGCTTGTCTGCACTATGAGGGACAGCGCGCTGGGTGAGAGCGCGGCGCATGTGGCCACGCCCGCGCCCGGCAGCGGTGCGAGCGCCACCAGGGGTGCACTGGGCAGTGCACCATTCAGCCACGCCAGCCGCGGCGGCTGGGGCGGCTGGGGTGTCATGCTGCCGTCTGCACTGCCCGGGCTGCCAGACATCAGCGCCACCACAAACTGCCGCACACAGAACAGCGCGGCCACCCCACCAAGCGTGACTGGTGCGGGGGGAGGCAGCGGCTCGTCGCCCTCCGTCTCACCCTCCACCATCTGTGCCGCATTCGCTAGCACGGTCGATGCTGCCACGGGATCAAACAGCTCCTGGGCCACATGTGCGCGGTCGGCCAGGCCCCAGCCGGGTTCGTGCACTGCCGGGGGTGCGGCATGTGGTACAGCCAGCACTCGGCCGGCTGAGGTGCCGATGAGCAGGGTACCACTGGGCACCCACCCCAGGCACTGCACCTCCTCCCCTTCTGCCAGGGCTGCCAGGCCGACGTCGGAGGTGTGCACCAGGTGGCCCCCCAGCACAGGCTCCAGTGCCACCAGCCGCACTGCTGTGCGCCCCGCACACGCGATCACCGCAGGGTTGAGCGGGAAGAAGGCGGGGGGCACGGCTGCCAGGCGTGGGCCGAGGGGCACGCGCACCTGGATGCGCGCCCCCGCATTCGCCCCGCGCTCCACACAGGCCGACGTGTCCCACAGCTCCAGGGAGTGAGCAGGGTAGCCGGTCACACTTGCGAGCCGGGTGCCATCATGTGAAAGTGTGAGGTGTGTCCATGATGCATCACGCTCTTTAATCGTAGCCAGGGGTGAGAAGTCGGCTGCGGACACCACATGAATGCTGGGGTCTGCGCTGTTCTGGGTGTACGCCACCAGCCGTGCTGTGGGGCACACGGCCAGCAGTGGCACGCCACCAGACCCATTCACAGGCTTGCCTCCTTGCGCCCACACATGCCGCTGCGCACAGTGAGGGTGGAGCAGTGCACACATGCAGTGCGATGTGTTCATAACGCATATGGCATGCCGATGACAGTGTGTGGGGCATCCACAATGCTTGTTGCAAAAGCGGCCGTGCAGGGCTATGAGCAGCGTAGACCGGGCATAACGACAACATCAGCATACCCAGATTACCCACTATGCCACAGGTACTCGACACCAAGCATGGCATGCAAGCCCACTTTTGTCTGCAGTTACCTGTGCCCCATTGGCAACATCCTGCGTGACAAGGCCATTGCCTGAAGGGAATACCAGCTGCTGCTCATCCAGCCACAACACCCGACCTGCAGTTCCGCAGGTCGCGATGGATAGGGCTTCCAAGGCCATATATTGCAAGCCTAAAAGCTACTCCATATAATGATTAACTGGCCATTATTATGTTTCGTTGCTGTGTGGAGACGCGCCCCACCAAAGCACAAGGTAGTCCTTACGATAGTAATTGATTCTCATGAATTACAGCTCGTGAGAGCTGAGCAAAGAAACAACAGGGTTTAACGGGGTTTGACTCACACACAAGTTGCGCAGTGGACTGGCTCTTGTGATCATCATCGCACGGATACAGAACAACTGCTGTGATCGATGCACAGCTTAGATCGTTTGTACATGTGAAATACACTGGGGACTCCAGAAATGGGTGCCCCAGTAGCCCTGGAGAATCAACAATCGGCACAATTGAAATGACACTATTTATAACAACACCCATCTGACATAGCTTTCAGACATGACTGCAGCGGTAGGATCGGACATTAAGCTGCCTCCAGTGAGCAGCAGTAGAAATGGAAGCCCATTCAACGCCAGAGCATGGAGCCCGCAGCAGGGAGGGGATGCAAGGTGTGGGCCAGCGCATACACGGAGGCGCAGACTATTTCTTATTGTCACGCGTGTATGCTGCATGTCTCGCACAGCAGCCCTGCGATTCTAAGCTGAATTTAGGATGCTGCATTTACTGCACCGACGATGCTTTGACACGTTTTATAGGAACCTTACCTCGCAAGAGAAGCGCACGTTCAAGGAGAAGCTGCACCATGGTGAGCTTTCTGTACACGCACTGCCTCGGTCGAGGTCAAGTAGTGGTTACCCAGGGCTTTGCAGCGTTCTTCGCTGCGAACCGCACTTGGGCGGTATAGTGTATGTGAATGAGCATGCAAGCCTGAATGTGCGCATGTCTATGCCATGCAGCCATCCTGCAAGCCGAGGAGGCAGAAATGCAGGCGATGCGGGAGGCGCAGATGCAAGACAAAAAGAGTCTGGCCATCTCCATGCTTGTGGAAGGCCGGCCGCAGGCATTCGTTGACTTCTTCCAGCTAACTCACACCGGCCCGAAGGTGACAGCCCTACAGGGCGGGGATGAAGCTGCAGCGCCAGAGGAGCTGCCACAGGACAGCCTGCTATTGCTCAAATCCCAGCTGGTCAAAGCAGATGCTGCACGCAAGGCAGGGAACGTGGAGGAAGTGTACGGTGCATACAAGCACCTTGCCAAGTACTTTGCGCAACTGGGGCGGCTGCGCACGGCGGAGTTCTTCTTCAAGCAGTGCCTCTACATCTCACGTGACTCCGGCTGGCTGCCAGGCGAACTGGAAGCAAACCTGGCACTTGGGGTGGTGTACGAGGAGCTGCATGACACAGCAGCAGCGATTGCATGCCATGAGCGGCGCCTGGAGCTTGCAAAAGACCATGGTCTGGCAGCTGAGGCAGAGACAGCATACCACAGCCTCACCACAGTTTACATGGGACAGGCAGAAGAGTGGGAAAAGGCAGGGGATGTGACCGGGGCGCTCGACTCCTACACGCGCTGCCTGCGCGCGGCAGACAAGGCCGGCGACATGGCTGCGGCCGCCAAGGCCAACTTCCGCATGGGCATGCTGTACAATGGGCAGGACAAATGGCAGGATGCAATGTACTTTTTGAGGCGGTACATTGAGCTCAGTACATCCAGCCCCACAGTGGATCGCTCCATGGAGGGTGTGGCGCACACCACGTACGCGCAGTGCCTCCAGCAGGTCGGGGACACCACTGCAGCTGTGGCATCTCTGGAGGCGTATTTGGAAACCATGTCACGGTGTGTGCGGTGGCTCTCAGCGCTAGCAAATGGATGTGGGCATCTGTCAGCAGGGCATCTCCAGGTGGTGCCCCTTGCTTTCATTTAATAACAAGAACCCCGTGGGAATTGCATGGGCATACCAAAGCCGTGCGAGGGGCAGCAAGGGGTCTTGCCAGCAGTACTCTAGAATCCTTCCACTGTGCAGTGTGGTTGTGATCACCCACCAATTGCTTGCTGCAATGCCACCATGATTGTGTGCGCAGGGGTCAAGACCAGTCAGGGCCAGCCATTGCGTGCTGCTCGCTCGGCATCCTGTACTACAACCAGGGGCGGTACGAGCAGGCGGTGACGTACTTTGAGCGCTTCTTTGAGATCGCACGCGCGCTGCCGGACCGGCGCGCACTGGACGCAGCGCGCTTCAACCTCGGTGTCGCACGCGGCGCTGTCCGCATGCAGGTGTGCTGTCAGCGGCCAGTCCCTGTCTGCTGTATACGCATCTTGGGTGTTTGCGTGAGTTGAGAAAGGTTTTGCACAGCTGCAAGGTGTGGCCGTGACCGGTCTGTGTGCAGCCAGCACTGCTTTTTTGCCTCACCTGCCATCTGACCTGCTGTTCCTCTGGTTCCCTGGCACGGTGCAGGCATACATGGGCATGGTGGAGGAAAACAACCTGGTCAAGCTCATTAATTGGAAGAACGCGCGAGTGCCGTTCACAGACCATTGATGAGCGTGTCTTTGCAGCCAGTCAGCTCCGTAACAAACGTTTTTTTAAACCTGCACTTGCATCTATGGCTGTGGGTGTTCTGATGGGCAGGCTATGAGTGGGGTGGCATGAACCGCGTAGGTGCAAGTACAACAGCCTACGACAATCACATAAGGCTCTGCACCCAAAACCACTATGGCCATGCACTCATGGGTCAATGTGTAGTCCTCACTGGGTGGCTAATGCACAGCCATAACGCAGCACCCGAGGCTACTGATCATGTAACGGTGCAGTTGGGTCCTGAACTTATGATGTAGCAACTCAGCTTCTGAATGTCCAAATCAATCATAGCCTTCATGATCGCCTGTTGCCTTGTAATAACCATGATCCCGTCAACGCAGCAAGTCCCTTGACTGTCTGTCTGAGATGCTATGGTTGCTTCTGGCTGTCGCTCTCAGCTGGCGCTGATGCTGCAGCACCTGCTGCCTTCTTTGCCTCCTCCTCACGGATAGCCTGGCGCAGGCCCAGCACTGCGTGTGCACAAACATGCAATGTGGCACATCACGGCGGAGTTTCGGGACAAGGTAAGCTACATGAACCATGGCATTGCCACCGGTTCCCTCAACTGTAGAGCAGGAAACACACCTGTCAATGTTGTGTACATTATGCAGATGCAAGCATGGATGCGCAAAGGCCGAAAGCACATGCCCCTACCCATCTGCACGTGTTTGCTGCTCACCAATCAGAAGGTTGGTCACTGTGAGCAGTGACTCTGCACTGCCATGCAGCCAGTCAACATTTGCTAGCGATGTCCCGTAGTGAACCTTGGCTGCAAACAAAGTTCCCAGACGTGAGTGTTGGTAAGCAAGGGCACTCAATGTTGCATCTCTCCTGCACCTTGTCCTTGCACAGCCATAACATGGAGCATGCATTCATGGATGCATCATGCATGCCACACCATACTCACCATATATCCCTGCAGGAATAGTGGCACCAACGAACGCTAACAGGAAGTAGAACCCAATCAGCGTCAGCTTAGGTGTTTTCCCCGAGCGGTGCAAGAAGAACAGGAACGCTAGGTAGGGGAAGAGGCTGAAAGCGAAGAGCTGAGGAGCAATGCTCTGCGAACACAATCAGATGCAACTTCATGGATGCTGCCAAATTGGATCGAGGCCAAATGATGCAGCACGTACCGTTGCTGCCACGTTAGGATTCCACGCCTGATCAAACGGGAACAGATTGGCGGACACGCTGCGCCTGCTCCTGAACTGCCCTTGTGTGCGTGGTACACACGCGGATTTGCTTGACGGCAGGAAAGGTTTCAAAGTTGCTGATTGTGGCGCATCACGGCCTGAAGTTGAGGCAACTCGCAGGGCAGGAACTGGGCAGTACCCGGAGGGCGAGCAGATGCTCTGCAATGGTGCTGAAAATCGTAGCATTTTTCTTGTTCGCTGTGCTTGGCGATACGCGCGCTACGGATTCGACCCCGTTTCTGTTAACAAACAATGATTTGATGGACGATGAGACTGCGGTGTCAAGGCGGTACGTTGCACATGCTTTCCCGCAGCCTGTATCTGCATCTGCCCGCCAGGTCGCGACGCGCTTGTGTGAAGGTTGGTGTTGGGCACGACTGTGCGCACATCTGCTCGTTTTGCGAATCAGCAGACGTTGTCCCTGGTGCTCTCTTCTCACAACGCCTACTGATCAGGCTGGCGTGCAACCCCCTAGGGCTTCATGTGCAAACATGCATGGCTTGTGCAAGCGTGACATGGCAGCATGAATGACCACATGGCCGCAGGTCCTGATGGTGGAGGGCCACCAGTGCCACAGAGTAGCAGCAGCCCACAGGCGGCTGCTTCTGGGCCGCACATTTGAAGCAACCTCACCAAATGGACGCTTTGCAGAGGGAGCCGCAGCCATCCATGGGCGTGTGCTGAGCCGCATCGAGGTGCATGGCAAGAGTGAGTTTCTGTGTACAGCTCAGTTGCACATGGTAGCGTGCTTTTTGAGGCTGCCATCAGGGCTGATTCCGTGCTGATGATCGGCCCCTCTGGGCCTTGCATACTGCAGGATTGGGTTGTGGCACGCGCCATGCATGGATCACAACAGCACACATGATTGGGAATGACTGGTCGGTGGTTGTGCATGATCCTCTTAATGCAGACCTTTTCTACTTTTTTGAGCCGGTAGCAATCACAGCGACACCAGCTGCAGCAGGTGGGGCAGGCAACGCAAGTCAAGGGGGAGAGGCAGCTGTGCCTGTCGTAATCAATGACACCCCACCGCCCACACCTGCACCACCTCCCACGCCCCCCTCCCCTGTTGCACCTGGTGCACCCTCCGCTAAGGGCAAGGCCACACGGTCGCGTTACACACGGATGAAGCAGGAGGAAGCTGCGGAGCGGCTGCATGTGCAAGCAGTAAAGGCCGGGGGTGAGGAGGGTGCAGGGGAGCGGGGCCCACCCAGGGCCCCTGGCTCAGGCCCAGCATTTGGCGCAGATGAAGATGCCAACAAAGAGGACGGAAAAAGCACGCTGAAGCCAAGCACAGAAGGTAGTGGCAACGGGGTGGATTGCGAAGGTACAGCAGAGGGCAGTGGGGATGACATCGGTGATGGCGGCCTGGCACTGAGCCTGGATGACCTGAAAACCGCGCGCCGGCGTGCGAGCAACATGGCTGCTGCTGCAGCTGCAAGGGCCGCTGCAGCCGGGGTGCAGGCGGCTGGAGTGGCGGCAGAAACACAGCACGCCGCCACAGGAGACGCAGGGAGGGAGGGGGCCCAGGGTGAGGGGGACAGTGTGGTGGTGCGCATCCACTTTGGGATGAGTGGGGCCTTCCGTGTGTCACCACTGCCTGGACCGGCACCCACACCCACCACGCGGCTGTCTCTCGTGAACAGGTGCGTGCTGGCCACCCGGAGCGGGTATGCCTGGGTAGCTGGGTCCACACCACACCGCTGGGCTTTGCCCCATCAGGCTGCTGTGCACTGCTTGAGTAAGAGGAGGCTGACGACCTGCCAGCGTGCTGCAGCATGGCAACGCCTTGATGCCTGCACTGAGACGCCCGCAGGCAGCTGGGCGTGGTCGGGTTGCTGAGTGCCATGACTGTGGAGCATGGTGGGCTGGAGCTGTACAACATATGGGCGGCCAAGCTGGGTCCTGACCCTCTGCGTGAAGATGCAGACAAGGAGGTATGATCCTGGCATTGGCAGTGTGCTGATGCCATGAGACCCTTTGGGATTATTCGGGGTGGTTTCCCTTGCTGGGGCTGCTGAGTGCGTGCACGTTGGTGGCGACCAGGGGCATGGATGGATGGCAAGCATGACATGCTGCAGTTGCGCACCTCCCGCACTTTGAACTGCTTGGCTGTGCTGCAGTCTGCTGCGCTGCCCATGTGCGTCACCCCACTGCCCGTGCTTGATCTTGCTGCAACCCATCCCTGCAGCGGCTGTGGGCGGCCATGCAGTCAGGCCGTGGCTCCAAGCGGCCCGTGGGCCTGGTGCTGATGACACAGGAGCTGGTGGCTGGCATCGGCAACATCTACCGCGCAGAGATCCTTTACAAGGTGAGCTGTTGGGCAGGAGTTAAACAAAGTACACATGCATGTGTGGATTTTTGAACTTGTTATTATGCAGTATCCAAACAGCCGAGGTCTCTGATTATGGGCAAGGGCACACTGGGCAATGGAGCCGCATCACACGTCTGGTTTTCATGCACTGTCGGTGTGATGTGGTCGCACACACTGCAGGCTGGGGTGCATCCCGAGCAACCTGCACACACCGTGACACGTGCCCAGTTTGAGGTGCTGTGGTATCACTCAGTGAGCTTGCTGCAGGTACGGCTTGCAGCTGCTGCAGGTCTGCGGTGTGTGATCCTTGGTGTCATCCTGCCGCATGCAGAGCGCAGTCCATGATAACTTGCAGTAACAGGGTGCTGGCCATGGCAGCATACCACTTTGCTATGCACATTCGTTGCTGCATGATGTCCTGCCTTGTGAACCACCCAATGACGATGTGTCATCATACGTACAAAACCCTCCGGACTTCCCAAGCGTTACACCTTACACGCCTTGAGCATTTTTGTGTGTGCGCACGCACTTGCATGCATGCAGCGTGGCTTTGTCAGTGGGTCCATTCTGACAGTGGACCCGGAGGACGCAGCCAAGCTCGGGCGGCCTTGGACACGCAGGTTGTGGCGACCCATGCGTGCCGGTGGCGCTGCCTGGCACAACCTTGTTCTGCTTGGCCTGCACGCGTGCCTGCATGCGTGGGTCAAGCTCATGACGCAGCATGCGTTGCTTGGCGTGTACTGTGTGGCAGGTACATCTACAACCAGCAGCTGTGTGGCAAGTGCAAGGGCGAGGTGCGGACGTGGGACATGGCGGGGCGCACGGTGTACTGCTGCGAGACATGCCAGCCGCTGCAGCTAGGTGGGCAGGACGGTGCTGCGGGACTACCACCTGCGCGTGCAGCGGCCATGCGCGCAGCCCAGGCCGCGCGCACGTTTGTGTCACACTGCGCCCCAGACGATGCCGAGGACCTTGTTGCCAAGGGAGTTGCTGCAGCGAGTACGAAGGTGGCAACAGCCCAGGGTTTGCAAGGCAGAAAGCAGGCTCGAGCAAGCAGGGGGCCACAGGCAGAAGCAGCAGAGCCCCAAGGTGCCGCCACCCCTTCTCCAGTGCCTGCATCACAGGCAACACCTGGCAGTGTCGCCAGCAGCAGCAGGGCGCGCAAGAAGGCACGCACAATGGCTGGGGGTGCTGGGAGCAAGGGTGTGGCAGGAGAGTCAGCAGGCATGTTGGAAGCTGCTGCTGCAGTAGCAAGCTCTGCAGCTGCTGTGACAGCTGCTGTGGCTCCAGGAATGGCAGCTGTGAAGGCAGGCACGCCTGTCACTGCAGCCGTGTCGCAGCTTACAGAGATGGACGTCCGTCGCATGAACGTCACACAGCTCAAGGTGAGGTGGTTTTGCAGATGCTTGTTGGCTGGTGGTGCGTGCACGGTGCCTTCGCGCCGGCATTGTCCGTCCCTGTGCTAGCTGAACCGCATCAATTCGTGAAGCACACATCATGGAGTGCAGTCGCTTGACCCATATTTCGCAGTCCTCACACTCTCACATGATGTTCTTGTACCATGTCCTCACCTGTGCCATCACCCCAGGACACACTGGGGGCGCTGAGTATGAGTGTGCGCGGGACCAAGCCTGTACTGCTGGAACGGCTGCTGGCTGTACTGCCTGCGTTGTCCACGCCTGCAGCAGCAGCAGCGGGCGTCGTCGCCGCAAGCAGGGAGGGCAAGGCAGCCAGGGAAACAGGTGGGCAGAGTGAGGTGGGGAGTGAGGATGAGCTGGACCGCGCTGAGGCCAAGCTGGCTGCCAGTCTGGCAGTGGGCGCGGAGCTGCAGGGCTCAGCCACACCCGTCCAACAGCCTGGCTCAGGGGCATGTGGCGGCTCCAAGCGGCCACAGGGCCGTCCCAGCACCCGCACTGCCGCTGCTGCGGCCACGCATGCCACAGGCCAGGATCAGCAGGACAGCATCCAATCACAGGCAGTACAGGCTGCCAGCCTGCCCTCTGTGGTGCCAGGTACCCAGGCCCTGCTGGGTGCCATGGCCTCAGCTGCGGCTGCTGCGCGGGAGAAGCGGGCGGCGGGTGAGGGGCGCAACGTGGAGCATGTGGCGCTGTACCTAGATGACGAGGAGCTGGATGTGGGGATGGGGGATGGGGCAGATACAGCAGCGGGCGATGAGGGACGGCGTGCTAAGCGAGCGTCACGGAGATGCTAGTGACAGCAAATGGGCACGGCGTTGGGCGGCACAGGCAGAAGCATGGGGTCTGCACATTCATCTATGCAAAAATTTAAAATCACACGTGGATGTTTCCAGGGCTGGGGCCACATAGCAAGTGCTTGCTCAAAGGTAGCAGGCAGCCACGTGCAGATAGGACCCGTCTGGATCTGGGTGCAGGCAGGTTTAAACGTAGACGCCCCACCACAGTGTGACCAGCTCGCCCCTAGAATGAAACAGCACCCTCAAAGATTGGCTGATGCTGTGATGTGCAGCACAAATGCTGGTGTAACGATGCACAGTAACAGGTTGAGCAAGTTCTGCAGTAGCAGTAGTCCAGTCAGCAGGGGCGCCAGGCCAATCGTAGTAACTCGATCACAAGACAAAGACACGCTCCACGTTAATGTTCGTTCTTTGCGCCCGGGATCTTATCCTGCGTCAGTGTACTGCGTTTGTCATTAGTTGGATCGTGGCATTCCGCTGCGCAGAGCCGCCGTGATGTACTGCTATCGCTGGTGACTTCCCTTGCATTGCTGCGATCGGAGCCAGCGCATGCATTTGCATGCCCAGGTCAGATGCTTGGTGTGCATGCACTGCGAATCATGCCTATCGACATGCGGCACAGAGCCGTGTGTGCGGGCAATGTGCCATTCGCCATATAGCGTTCTTGTTGCTGCAGATGCACATGCTACTGGTGCAATGCACAGTTGCACACCTGCCCATTTGAGTAGCAAGCAGCACACTTGCTTGGCATGCCCCACATGGTCCCACAGGCCTGAATGGCTACGCACTACAGCAGTGTCTGCGGGAAGCACGCAAGGCGCGGGAAGCAGCAGAGTCAGCTAGTACCGTTGACACAGATGGTAGTGGCAGTAGCGGCAGCATCAGTGACAGCGTGGAGGAGGAGCGGCTAAAGATCAGGCAGTACGACCAACCTGGCACACTCGTCACTCTCCCATCAGGTGTGGGTTGGCCGCAGCAGCCTGCAGCCAGTGCGAGAGGCACTGCTACCATCTGATGTTAGTGTGTCGCCTGCTTTGACAGTGCTTCCCGGCACTGGGTGCCTGAGCTTGGTGGCTTCTCTGGGCTCGCTTTTGACCTGGCCTGATTCCTTCATATGGAATTTCTTCCAGACGAGCTCAGTTGACCTGTTGTGTGCTTGCTGCAGGCATTCAGTACCGCGAGATTGATGTGGGAGCAGGACCAGAGGCAACCTTGGGTTCCACTCTTGAGATCCAGTACACTGTGTATCGCCTGAGCAGGTGGGAAGCAAACAGGTTGTGGGCGTGGTGGGCGTGGGCGGGTGGGACAGTTGGGCGTTGAATGCCAGCGCGACCCGGCATGTATCTTGCAAGAGCCTGTTGAAGATGTCTGGTGGAGGCCACAACACAGATGTTAACTGAACCGCGCATCTCCTTACATGGTGCCATGCAGTGGAGCGTACTACAAGTACAGCAGTGGCGGTACACCTGTACTGCTGTGGGCGCTGGGGTCAGGGTTTGAAGGGCGGGATGATGTCGACGAGGTGCAGTACATGGCAGTGATAAGAATCTGCAGCCTGCTTGTGCCACGTGCCACTGCTGTTGACCACGGCTCCATGTAAAAATGCCAAAGGGATGCAGCTTCGGCCGCAACCACCCCAACCACCATGCTCAGCTGCACTGCTGTGCCTTGCACCACAGGTGTACCGCTTCAAACTTGGGGAGCCCAAGTCCCTGCCTGCCGCTGCGGTACCTGCGGTTGTGGGTATGCGCGTGGGGGGGCGGCGGCGCATCCTGGTACCCCCGCGCGGGGGCTGGGTGGACGATTCAGTGGGGCCCCGGCCGCTGTCATTTGGGGGCCAGCGGCGGCTGGCAGGCCACCGGGACGAGCCGCTGCTGTTTGAGGTGTCGCTCGTGCGTGTGAGCGCGGCAGGCGGTGCCTCCAGCGCAACAGCTGCCACTGGTGCGTGTAGCAATCAGCGAATTAGCACATGAACATTTGAGCGGCAGGCCGTGTTGTGATGGTGCCGAAGGCTGCCTGAGACTCCATGTGCATGCGATTGCCAAACACACATGTCTGTCGCAATGTACACAGTTACACACAAAGACAGTCGATGCTTGGTGTTGCTGTTTTCTTGCTGTTACCTGCAGGAGTTTGTCTGGAGGTTGCACATATAGTAATCAGAGCGTGCTCCTGGCAACTGTTTACATTTGCCATTGTCCTTGTTGCACTTGAGCGCAGATGCGGACAACAGGACATCACCTGGTATCACAGGGGCACCCTACCGCTTGCCTGCTCCACCATCACCATTCAAGAACAAGCTCGGGCCTGTTGCTCCCCAAACCACTTCTGAGTCCTGAATAGCTCAATTTAAGCAGCACATACTTATCATGTATGCTGGAGCAGGTAAAGAATGCAGGATAAGTGCATTGGGATACTGTAGGGCCGCTGGATGTGTTCGAGTATTACAATGGCAGACCGTTTCCGGGCACCTGGCAGGGCAGGTTTTGAGCCAGGGCTTGCAAGGAGGCACGGTAAAGGCGTGCCTGCAGCTGTAAGGGCCTGGGCAGCTGAGCTGCAGTCCGGGGCCCACGAGGATGGTGACATTTCAACATGTGCCTTGACATTTCGACTTCCCCAGTGAGAGCAAAAAGTCGCGCGAATCCAGCGCCTCAGCGTCGTTGCAGCCCCCTTATCAACGCGTGCAGCCTGACACGCCTCGTCTCACCCACGCTCACCCTCACTTGCCCATGGGCTTGCATGTGTGCCCTGCCTTGCATCGCCAGTGTGGAAGCACGCTCGGATTTACCGATGTTGCAAACAAGTGGGGGGCCCCCTTTGGGGCTGCCCCTGCTGCTGTTGTTAGGCTTGGCCTTTCAAGCATCATGTCAGTCTGTAAGCCAGTGGTGCGCATACAACGACTACTCAGGAGCTTTACACAGCTCGAGCAAAGCCTGCAACCCAGCCACGACATGCGGGTGGGTATTCGCCCGCCTCAGACCCCACAGCTGATTCTTGGCGACAAGTTGCATAAAACATATTACATGTCATCTCTGCAGAACGACAGACAGTTATTGGCAGAACCCACAAGTCTGCGCCATCCCAGGTAGCGGCACTTACGGGAAATGATGCTTATGTAGCTATTTTACCATCGCTGAGCAAATCTGAACGTTTGGGGTCCATCGTGGTTTGGTGCCCAACCTCCAGGTCCAGGCATCAGCTTGACAAACGCCAATCCATCCACATTTAACAGCTACAACGCATGTGGAGGGCAGACTGGCATCACAAGGTGCGTTGTCCAGGGTGCTGCTCTTTAGTCGCCAGTGCCTATTTCCAGAAGCTCTCTGCTTGCAACTGACATGATGCATGCTGCCATGCAGGCTGGCGCTGTCCCCTGCTGTCCCAGGTGGGGGCTCAACGCCACGAGGCACCGTCTACATGTTCATCGATTATGACAAGTAAGGGGGAGCGCTATGTTCCTGCTAGACTGACGTACGTGCGTTGTAGGGAGGTCGACGGTCAATACTCGTCGTAACATGTTCGCAGGAACCTCTACATCACGGTGACTCTCGATGGACAGGCGACATCGCAGCAATACTTCGGTGCGTGCACCTTAGGTTCATGCTGGCTGGTGGTGACCCTTGCATGCGCCCGTGACGCCAGGTACAACGTCACAGCGAAGCGAACAAACCAAAGCAAGAGCAGTGGCCAGAGCAACAGCCAGGACACTTAGCAGCGCATGCAACGCGCGCAGTTGCCCAGTGGCATGAGCGGGGATCAAGAGAGTGCATGCGGATGTTGGAAACAACCAACCCGACGCATGCTCTCAGCGGGCACATGCAGCTGCACACTCATTCAAGTTAACGCAGCTCAGCTGGGTCTCTGGAAACTTATGTGCCATGGGTGTCGTTTGAAATGGTTGTTGCATGTGCATGCATGCAGAAATCCCCAACTCGGTGAATCCTGGGCTATCGGAGGCATCGGTGGGTGTGCGCATATGTACCATGTGACTTGGAGCATGCCCAGCGCTGCGCAGCCTCGGGTGATAAGGCCAAAAGGAGGGACAGTATGCATGTATGGCTGTACCTGAAGTGCAGGGCACATGCATGCAGCATGTGGTTGCACTGCACCAGGGCAGCTGCTCTGTCTGCTGCACCTGTACATTCATGGCTCATCCAGATGTGCATGACGTGTGCTGCAGATCTCGGTGTGGGACACTGTGCCCTCCGGCGGCTTCCCATCCGACCAGTACCGCTACCCTATGGTGTCAGTTGTGGGCAAGTACACCTGCGCGACATGGAAGGCACGTTGCTTGGCTTGGCTTGCACAGGGGCAATGTGGGCTGCCGTGTGGTACTTGAGCAACTTGCAAGTCTGAGCTGCCGCATGCCCACGTATGAGGAGACAGGAGGGTATCGTCTGAACAGTCAAAGCAGCGAGGTTGGCAGAGCAGAGTGACACTTGACGCAAGCAGCGTGCGGACAGGGCAGAGGCGGGGGCGCACAGGGACTGAGCAGCGCGCGTGGCTTGCACATTTGTCACGTGTCTCCATGGCATTGGCTTGGGATCACGGAATCGCTTCTGACCTGCGGCATGCACATCCACTGCTGTGGCGCAGATCAACTTGCGTGCTGTGTGCGACCCCGTCACTTCCACCTTCACCTGGAACCCCCAGATTGGGCAACCCAGCTGTGTGTGCCGCAACGGTGCGTGGGTTGCCGGGCAGGCGCACATGCATGTACCACGCATTTGCACGGCGGCATGTGTTTGTTCGGAAGCAGTGCTTGCGCGGCCAGGAGGGTTGTGAAGGGGCTAAAATGTAGCTGCAGCATGGTGCTGTGCGGCTGTGACATGTGCATGGAGTCAGCTGTGGAGGAGGTGCAGCTACCGCCTGGCATCGTACTGCCACAGTGCAACTCTATGTCACAGTGCCACGTGTTGCGCATGTGGGGGCACCGTGCACGCAACCCTTTCCTGCCCATGCACACTGCGCAGGCATGTCATGCACTACCAAGGACCTCAGCAACACAGGAACCCAGGTGCTGGTGTCCATCCAAATCACTGCGCGGTCCTATGACCTGTCCTCTGGCTGCGGGACAGCTGGAGCCCAGGAGGTGCTGGGCAACTGGATGGGTGTTGGTTTCTACACCTCGCTCACAGTGCCCAACTGTGACAACCGCCCACCCCGCCTCTTACC
>QAXD01000151.1:214656-227823 GCA_004335575.1 Haematococcus sp. NG2 | reverse complement strand
TGGGGGAGGTGGGGGAGGGACAGGAGAGGGAGAGGGTGAGGAGGGAGGAGGGGGTGGCGGGGAGTCAACAGAGCCAGGACCAGAGCCTGTGTCAACTCCCTCATCGGAACCGCTGCTGGGGGTCCCACTGGGCGGAGTGTTGGTGCTGTTGCCTGCACCACCATCGGTGCTGTTGCTGGAGGTGTTGTTGGTGTTGATGGTCGATGGTGGTGGTGATGGTGATGGTGGTGTGTCAATGGTGGTGTTGACGGGAGGAGGGGGATACACGGGTGGGAGGACCTGGCCTTGCCCATCCTCACTCGAACCTGTACCCGTGATCTCCCCAGATGTGGTGTTGGTGCTGTTGCCTGCGCCACCATTCGTGCTGTTGCTGGAGGTGCTGTTGGTGTTGGTGTTGCTGTTGGCAGGGGGAGGGGGGTACACGGGGGGCAGGACCTGGCCTTGTCCATCCTCACTTGACCCTGTACTGATAATCGCAGGGGGTGGAGAAGGGACGGAGTCATCCCCGGGAGGCCCATGGGCAGGAGGGTAGGCAGGTGGGGGGTAGGTGGCAGGTGGGGCATCAGCAGATGGTGGATAGGTGGGTGGTGGATCTGCACCAGGTGAGGGGGTGGGGGGTGAGGTGGGTGGGGGGTAGGTGGGCGGCGCCACTGGTTCAGAGCCATCACCGGAGCCAGAGCCTTGGTCAGGGTTGGTGCTGTCATCAATCTCCTGCACCTCCAGCACACCCCTGATGCCGTACTTCCTGAACCACCAACTACCCTGGCTGCCGTACTGCAGTGCAGCGTCAGGGGCAATGACCAGGCCATTCAGGAGCGAGGTCGCGTTGTCAGCTGGGATGTTCCCAATCGTGGTATCAATCACCACGGAACCAGGTCTGACTGAGGTGATGTTCACGTCAGACGGGGACACACCAAAGTATGCGCCCAGTACTGCCTGTGTGTCAGACGTGAACTCCTGCAGCCTGCGGTACATGTTGCAGTACAAGTAGCACACGCCAGGGCGTCAGCCACAATGCCAACACCAGAGAGAACTATGGTGAGCGCAGCACACAGAAGCAAGGCAGGATAACCAAGGGATGGTGCACTAACTACACAAGGCACAGCCACGCATCCATTCTTCATGTGCCTTGCTGCAGCTGATCATCTTGCTCAGATGCGGACGGCGTGCGTGATCATGCACACACCACACCTGGAGCAAGACCTGGTGCCTGCTGTGCACGCATCACCCTTGAGACGGATGCATAAATCAGTTTTGTTCCAGTTCCATCACCCACCTGTCAGACACCTGGCTGATGTCTGTGTCCAGCACCAAGCGCAGGGACAGGCTGACGAAGCTGGTCCCAGGGGGGAAGGGGGGCCGGGGTGGTGGTGCAGGGGAGCGCACCGGGGGTGAGGCGGTGTTGGCAGGAGGGCTGCTGGGGGAGGAGGAGGGAGGGGGCGTGCTCACATCTGCATGTGGTGCATGAACCAGCACACGGCACAGGCCAGTGGTCGATGTCCAGGCAGGTCACGTCAAGGCATGGCACGACCCGACCAAGGGTCTTGCAAGCATGAAACGTGCAGCTGTCGGTCCACTGCCTAATGTCGTCGTTGTGCAATCTGCCTGTCGACGGATGCTCTATTCACACCCACCTTGGGAGTCGCTTGGTCTGAGAGTGGTGCCATCGGTGTTGCGGTCACGCGTCAAGATGACTGAAGTTGGCACGACCACAAGAACAATAGCGCCTACTGCCGCTACGGTTAGCAGGGCGATAACTAACGGCTTGTTCCAGAACCCCATTCCTCCGCGACTGCAAATAATGCGCACACAATTATGCACGAAGTACGGATAGCACTTGGCAAGAGGATAATTAGCGACTGTACATCAGCAATTCAGGGGCCACACCCTCACTACGCAGCTCAACAATGAGCGGGTCATGTCAAAGGACATGTGCAAGGGTCGTGTCAGGCCTGGCTGCAGCCCATAGCATGCTTACTGTTCATCGTAGCTTGATGCTGCTGCTAGTACTGAAGGAGTCAAAGAAAAGGCGAAAGGACCAGGGTGCGTCACACGTGCTTCCTGCTCCCTACGCTCCGAAGTCATCACTTCCAATCAACCCAAGCTGAGCCATGCTAAAAACGTGATACTGTAAATCCTTGCACGTATGGTGACGGCACTGCTGATCGCACTCAGGCGCTCCGGGCACGGCAGCAGCGAACTTATAAGGTGTAGAGCAGCATCCCGATTGCTGATGTGCTGATGCACCTAACCATGCACATGTGCGCATGCTTGCACCATGCGGCACCATGCAGTGCACTCCCTCATGAGGCCAAAGGAGCATAGTTGCTTTCATGCAGGAATGGACTAGCTGCTACAGCCTCTAAGGCTGCACCTGGATGGTCTTTCGGAGATGCAGGCAGCAGCAGCAACAGCTGCAATGGGCACATACCAGGAGAGGGCTCCACACACAGCATACTGCCCTCAAGGCATCTACACACAGGGCTACATCACCGTGGGCTGGCGTCTTGGTCCAGACCAGCAACAGCAGCTGCTGCGGAGAATGACGCAGCTGCTTGGTCATGCCCTGGAAACACAAGTATGCACCCTGCGCCACAGCTCGAGGATGTCAGCACGTGCTCTATGTGGGACCCACTCCTTTGGCCCGCTCGTCTGATTCGCGCACACACATCAGGCAGTTCTCATGTCCCCAGTGCACCTACCAGTGCAACTCTAGGGAGTGGACTGGATGTCACAGGAGGCAGTACAGCACTAGGCAGTAGCAGCAGTACAGACCTGCTGCCCAGCCTGGCTGCCGCATCAGCGCCTGAGGCAGCAGGTTACACGTACCGCATCACACTTTTTCGGGACGCTGCGGACGTGCTCCAATGGATCCACGACACAACGGGGCTGCCGTGGTGGGCGACCATCCCTCTCACCACCCTCACACTGCGCTTTGCGCTGCTGCCCATCTCCATGTTCCAGGCACGCGTGGTGCGGTCAAACTTCATGGTGTACCGGGAGGCAGTGCAGTTGACTGACAAGCAGCTGGGGCTCAGCACCAGCAGCCTGCCAGGCGCGGCAGGCCCAGGCAGTACAGGGGCGAGCGTACCGCCCGCTACTGCCCAGCTCACACCGGCTGAGCGAGTGCGGCGGGGGAAGCTGGTGCTGGGGCACTTTGGGATGCTGCGGTCAAAGCTGGGTGCCCCCCACCCGATCTGGATCCTCATAAACCCAATGATCCAGGTCAGTGGGTGGTCCAGCCATGTGCGAGGCTTCATGGGGTTTGGCATGGGCAGGCCCTCTGTGTCCAACGTGGCTTGTGCTTACGTGCATTCTTGATGTTTTGTCTCACCGCCCCACACAAACTACTTCCACCCACTTCCCCCAATCACTGCCCTGGCCCCTCTTGCACGACAGGTGCCTGTGTTTGTGGTGGTGGGCATGACGCTGCGCATGATGGGTGCTGCCAAGTGGCCAGGTCTGTCCAGGGAGGGCACCCTGTGGTTCCCTGACCTCTCACAGGTGTGTTTGGTGTGATGCTAGCGTCAGCCACTCACACCTCTCAGTCACACTCTTCTGGCCGTCTGCCCATCTGAAGCCAAAAGAGACGTGAGAGGATGCACGGGACCCACATTCCAGGCGGTATGTCTTTTGCCACGTCTGTATCCTCAACCATTCCTGCGACTTGTCACTCACACAACAGGTAGCACTCATCCCCCCGGATGCGCACGGCGCCATCACACTGCCCATGGGGGCTGCAGGCTTCGTACTGCCTGTTGCCATCTTTGGCATCACACTGGCTTCACTGCGCATGGGCCTGGGGGCAGCGGTCGCGCGCCCTGCTGCGGGCTCCTTGCCTGCAGTGGCCGACGACTGGGTCGGTGCGTGCTGCGCTCTGCACCTGCCATTGGGCTGCTGTTCTTGAGCACCTCAATGAGCGTAGTGCGCTGCGCAACCTGCATCCACTTGCTGTGTGTGAATCTGCTGTTTGCCTTGCACCTCGAACGACGGGGCGTGAGCGCTTCTACAGTCCTGCCCTGACATACATAGTATGTTGATTGTGCAGCACCACGGTGCAGCACTGCATTGCAGTAAGGGACCTGCCGTACAGTCCTTGCTCGCCCTGTGCCTGCAGGCAAGTTCCTACGTGTACTGCCCCCCCTGCTGTACGGCCTCACGGTGGTGAACCTGTGGGTGAAGGTGCAGCTGCCTCACGCTGCACTACTGCACTGGGCCGCGTCCTCGGGCTTCACGCTGGGGCTGCAGGTGCGGCGGGGTGGTGTGCAGCTGCACGCAGTGGGCGGCCGGCCGCTTGGTGCACTTTGACTTGCTACAGCACCACACGTCAGCGCCCCATGCACCTGGTTTTGTGTACACTCTACACTGTGTTGGGCTGGGTCACTGTTGGAGGCAGCACTCTTGCCTGTCAACCATGATGCAGCTGCACCAATCGGCTTCATGCTAATCGACCTGGCTGTCAGCTGGTTATCGAGGCTGGTCATGCTGTATATGATATGTTCAGGGCTGGCTTGCATCCTCAGGCTGTGATGCCACAAGGATGGTGATAAGGATGAATAACGATGCTGCCATATTATGGGTGCTGTGTGGGGCGGGATGTCCGGCTGCAGGTGGCGCTGAAGCAGCCGGTATTCCGTGAGGCATTCAAGCTGCCATCACCAAAGGAGCTGCAGGTGAGATGCCAGCAGCAGGGCGTGAGGGGAAAGGGGAAGGAGGGCAGGGCTCAGGTAAGCTGAGGTGCAGAGGTTTGCGGTCCGACAGTGGGGTGTCTACGGCAACTTGAATGGCAGCATCTTGGGTTGCCATGTTTGGGCGTGCATTTGCTATTGTAACCAGTGTTGCGCGTTTCTCAGCAGGATCACTGCTGGGTTTCTGGTGTTTACATGCTGCAACGGTTGGTCTCGGTGCAGGAGGCGCTGGGCCGGCTGTCCAACCAGCGGCTGCTGGAGCTGTCAGAGGCAGGTGGTGCGCTGGCGCCCTCTGGCCGCGGCTACGTCGTCTCACAACTGCCAGACCAGCTGGTCAAGCAGGTGTGTGTGCAGCAGCTGCTTGCGTTGTGGTTCCTGCTCTGCTCATCATGTGCCTAATAATGATACCACGGCGTTTCACAGATGTTTCTGCATGCCGGATCATGTGCCTGGGAATGACAAGATGCACATGTACCTCTCTGCTACATCGCTGGCTGTATGAAGGACGGGCAATTGCGGCAGCAGTGATGCTGGGGTTGTGCTGTGGGTGCACCGGCACGAAATGCTGCATGAGTATGCAGCTTCATAACAACTCAAGATGACAATCCACAACTGCCAACCCCTGGCTGCCCCCACCTCCCCAGGTGTATGAGGAGAGCAATGCAGATGTCCTCGTCATTTTAGGCGCGCAGCACAGTGCACAGAAGAGATACAGGTGCGGCAACTGCAGGTCATGAGGGTGGCAGGCAGTATGTACCGCTTGCTGCGTAGGTGGTGTCGCCCTGCATGGTTGAGCAGGCCATTTGTGTACATCTGGCCATCTGCTGTTGGCCTCTGCAACCTGTGACTTGGTGCATTGGTGCGTTGCTTTGAGCTTTGCGGCGGCTGCAACCCATGTTTGTGCTGTGGTTGCAGGGAGGCACTGTTTTGCCTGGACAAGGCGCTGCAGCTGAACCCCGGACACGTGCGCGCGCACTACTCGCGCGGCCAGGTCTTTTCACTCGCCAACCGATGGCCCGACGCCGAGGCGTGCTTCCGCCGTGCAGCAGAGCTTGCAAGCAGCGACGCAGAGCGCGGGCAGGCTACGTACTGCATCGCCACTGCACTGCACACACAGGTGAGGCAGGCTGTGGGTGGGGTCTGCGCATCATGCGCTGGCAGTGCTCGCGCTGGGTAGCGTGGCCGGGACCTGACTGCAGAAATCGCGCGTCGTGCAGTTTTGGGAGCCTGGCCTGTATGACGTGCTCGTGCGCCCTGCTGCCAAACCCTGCCTGGATGTCACGCTGCAATGGTGGTCACGATGCACACCACTTCCACACCGCACAACATGCAACAGGGCAAGCTGGATGCTGCCGTGGATGCATACCGTGTGGCCGCGGAGCAGTGGGCGGCACAGCGCGTGGTGGTTTGGTTCTCACTCACCAATGCACTGGCGGAGCTAGGACGGTGCGTGTGCATGAGGCTGCAGCACGACGGGTCAAGAAGTCAGCTGTGTGGTGTTACAGCAGCTCCCACTACCAGCACCCGGCCTCTGTAGCCCACCAGACACAGACGACCCAAACATGCAGACAGATGTGTGTGCACAAGCCTCATCACCTGCCCAAGCTCATGCACATTTCCTTTGGCACCTACAGGCTGGAGGAGGCTGCGGAGGTCGTGGACACTGCGCTTACATCTGAGCCGCTCAAATCCTCTCCACCTCATGCACCGTTCAAGCAGCAGCTACAGCGCATCCAGCAGGACATCAAGGCAAAGCAGCAGCAGCGAGCTCCAGCTGCTGCATCAGGCACAACAACAGCTGGGAAATGACTGCTGCTGGGGTGCTTGTGAGAAGGGCCAGCCGAACGAGTGCAACAACGGACTAGGATACCAAGTAATACCTTGGCTGCGCTGTGCAATGGAGTCTGGTATGGTGGTTGTCGTTCTTTTTGTCCACGCTTAGACGACCAGTGTAGTGCAAGGAATTCAGCGTTCAGAAGAACGCGTAACAGAAATAGCGCTTGCAGACACTCGCAAGAGTGCAGTGCCCACCACAACCAGCACACACTATCACAATGAAAGGAAGCAAATGAATTTTTGGTTAACTTAGAAGTTGTTATGGCGGAGGCCACTTTGATGACGCGCCCCATCGGTGCTTACCCTGGGGCTCCAGCAGGGTAAGCTTACGCGTTCTTAAACATAGTAGGAATAACTGCTGCTTGTCTTCGCAAACGGGGAGTTTTATGCTACTGCATGTTGACAGGCTTAATTAATACTGCTGTGATGCTCGCGCAGACTTGAACGCACTGGAAACGGGTTCGTCAGCTATTACCGGGACCTTCGAGGTGTGTGTTGCTGGTTGGACGCGACATGGCTCTGCTTGCAAGCATGGATGCATATGGCCATGCAACATGACAACATGCGGACCACCTACGTTCTGGGCCTGCAGTTCCTGCCGCTTCTGACACCTGGCACACAGCAGCCTGCGGCACTGCATATGCACAGCGGCACGCACCGCGCCCTAGCACGGCCGCACAGCATGCATGATTGGCTGAAACAGTAGCAGGTGCAAGCCCACTGGTGCATCTGCTTTCCTTGTCGCGCAGAGGATGACCTGGGCCGGCCAGCTGTGCAGCACAAGCCCCTTAACAAGGGGGCCCATGCACAGGCCTCGCTGGCCAAGTCTTTTGCTGACACAGACCCCTCCCAGAGGCCGCGCGTGTGGGCTCCGCCTGACATCAATAAACCACACACGCCTCTGACCACGGCCGACATTGAGGGGGCCACATGCAAGCAGCGGCCACCTGCACGGGGCACAGACCCGGTGGACCCGCGCTATGTCCTGCCCACCACACGCCACTCCCCCGCAGCTGATCCTATCTTGGCAATCCAGCCCGGCTGGGCGGCGGGTGAGCCAGGGGGCTCCTCCCGTGTGCCGCGCTCGGCGCCCGCGCAGGTGTGTGAGCAGATGCGTGGAGCCAGCCCAGTTGCGCGTTGTTGCTGCTGTTCCCATCATGTGCCTTAACGCTTAGGGTTTGTTAAAGCATGCAATCCATGCATGCATGCATCCGTTCTTACACAGCAAACAGCAACTGCGGCTGCACATCTGCAGCCCCCGCACCTCACCATACACTGTTGCTGCTCTCAAAGCTTGCTCTGCCATCTCCTTCTCACGCCATAGGGCCTCAGCGTGCCCCTGTCTGCCGCGCGGAGCATGGGCCAGCCTGAACAAGCACCACCGCGGGACACACTCCGTGTGTCAGACATAGAAGGCACAGCGCCCACGCCGTCCAAGGCGTACCAGCCCCAGGTCCAGAACCTGGGCCTGGATGTGAGTGACGTGGAGGGAGCTCAGCCGGGGTGGAAGCCGCCCTTCAGGGCGCATGTGGGCGTGCGGCTGCGGGACCCAGGGCTGCAGGTGCGCACGGCCTGGACAGCCTGTGTGCGCTTGCTGCCCGGTTATCACGCATCACTTCAGTGTTTCAATGCACATGAATGCAATGCTCGTGGTTGCAAGGCTGAGGCAACATACCGTACTGTTTTGCAAATGGTATGTTGGATGCCGATATGAGCCCCTTGCCTGCTTCACACCGCTGTGCTCCCTTGCCAGGTCACGGACATCAACAACTACATGCCACGCCGCCGCCACCTGCCGAAGCGGCCCGACGACCCCTGGGTGTGGACCAGTGGCACGCTGACCAGCTCCTCCTCCTCGTCACCAGCTGCTGCTGCTGCTGCCCGCCCCAAGAGTGCCTTCCCTGGGAGCCTGGCCACCTCACACGGGTACGATTCCCAGCAGGGAGTGGTCCATGAGTTCACTGGGCTGCCAGTGTTTCAGCTGGAGCGTGCAGAGGTTGGGGATGGCGGCATCCCACCTGCGCCCTTGCCAACCCCCACTGACGCCAGCCAGGCAGCTGTCGCACTAGCGGGGCAGCAGCAGGGCGAGCTCACCGCACTCAACCACACCATCGGGCGCGCACAGCACCAGCAGCGGCTGCTCAACACAGGCACCGCACACACACTACGTGTGGGGGTAGCAGAGGAGCGGGCAGCAGCGCGCACAGCAGCCGCCAGAGCCGCGGATGCCCTGGCCGTGGATCGCGAGGGTGTTGAACGCCTGTGGGGCGCGCTCAGGTCTCTGGACCGTGAGGGGTCGGGCAAGGTCACGGTTGCCGAGTTTGGGCGCGCACTGGAGCTGAGTGGAGTGCCGGTCACACCTCAGGCGCTGCGTGACCTGGTGTCAGGCATGCGCGATGGTGTGGGGCTGGTGCCGTACCGCGACCTGTCCAAATCCCTGCTGTGGCGCGCAAAAGCGGCCGCCAGGGCGGCAGGTGGGACAGCTGGTGGTCGTGCAGCACGACCGCACACAGCTGTGCCTGGTGCAAGCCGAAGTGCAGCGCAAACACCTGGGGCAGCAACGCCCCCCAATGGTACAGCTGGCAGCGCTGGCAGTGGTGCTGCAGCACCAGCTGCTGCTGTGGCAGAGTCGTCGCTGGATGCTGCCCCTGAAGTCGCCTCACCGCGAGCGGCTGCTCCTCCTGCTGCTGATGGGGTACCTGTTGCTACTGCTGCTACTGCTGCTGCACGTGTCAGCCCTCCCACCACCCACGCCCCAACTGCTGCAGGCGCACAGCCCTCTACAACTGAAACCCATCAACTCCAGGCACCAGCCCAGCAGCCCACAGGGCCGCAGGGGGTGCAGCAGCCTGGCAGCAAGCCAGCCACGCGGCCTGCGTCAGCAGTACTGTCCCGCTCCCCCAGCAGTAACACACTGGCAGTACGAGCGGCGTACGCGGCGGGCATGCCCATGCAGGAGGATGCTGTGGTGGCAGCTGCGCTGGCTGGGGGCCCCCTGCCACCTGGCGCAGTGCTGCTCGGACCTGAGGGCGCCAAGTGAGTGATGTGTGTGATGTGTGCGAGTGACGTGTGTGAAACTACAGCCGTGCCTCACATACACTCTGTCCTGTCCAGGTCTCGATCGCATGGATTAGGTAGGTGCTGATGGTGTGGCATGTGCATCGTAGTGCGTGCCGCTCACAGAACAGCAAGGCCCAGACCCCACAACACCCTCCCATGCCATACTACACATGTGCAACACAGGTACTTCACCTACAAGGGCCGCACGTATTGGTTCAGCGGTAACGACACCCGTGAGGCGCTGGCCCAGGCTGCAACGGAGTACAAGGCAACCAAAGATGAGACATACAGTAAGTGCTGCTTCACTGTTCCTGGTTAGACAGCCTCCGTTTCAGTGTGTGCTGTGTTGTACGCATCATGACCTGGCGCATAAGGCTGGAGCGAGCATGAGCATGGCATGGGAAGGCGCTCGCCAGCTGCCGTTGGCAAACGAGCTCCCCCGTCATGCGCTGCAGGTGTAACGGTGCGGCAGATGCGGCTGGGTCTGGGAGATGGCGGTCCCATGGCGGAGCGCATCGACCCCTCACCCAATCACGGCAGCGGCGGCAGTGCAACAGCCACCCCCAGGGGCATCAGGGACGCGCCCACCATCGCGTCCAAGCTCAAGTCCGGCACGATCACCCAGGACGAGCTGGCACGCCAAATGGAGGTGCTGCACAACCGGCCCGAGAGCCCCATGGGCAAGCGCGCCACCACATCCCGGGCAGGGGCTGGCCTGCAGCCCGCACAGCCGTCAGGCGCCAGCATGGGGGCCGCCCTGCGCGCGGCGGTGCGGGGGCCGGGTGCAGGGGGCGCTGGCATGGCTGCAAACCCGCTTGGCCTGCGGCCCATGAGCGCGGGACCGCGGCTGATGGGGGCAGCTGCAGGTGGCCACACCCACTATCACCGGGCGGCCGGTCAGCATGCACTGGTATCATCGTTCACAAGCGTGGCAAACAGTGGGGCCAAGGCGGTGTCCATGACACGGCTTGAGCGGGCGGTGCTGCGAGAGGATGTGGCCACAGTGCGGCAGCTCATGTGATGACACATGTGATGGATGGAACAAGCTTGGTCAGGGGTGTGGTGGGAACCTCTGCACCAACATTTATGGGCGCCTACTAGGTGCTTGAATCGTGGAGTAAACGCACTGCACATGTGGCAGGGTGCCATGGACCCACACATGTTTTCCTGGTGGTCCAGGTGTGTATGATTTCGCAGCTGTGACAGTCAGGCAGATGCTGTCTGACCTACGGCACGGCCATACCCTGTGTTTGTCATTGGGCCTGACAGAGCGCCTCCAAGGCAGTACATGCTTGACAGTTGTTTGCCCCCCATCTTGTGCTGGCAAACATGCCAAGAGCCAGCTGTGAAGGGAATCTGTGCCCTGCGCGTCGACATGCTATGGTAGGGAGGCCAGAGAAGGAAGTGACCAGTCGCCATACGCTTACACATGATCAGGCCGCTGTCTCCCACGGCTCCTGGATGGTGGTGGTCAGGCACATCTAATCGAATGAGTGGGCCCAAAGCTTCATGCACGTCAGGCCATGCAACTGACTGGCCTGGTTGTTTGGTGAGCCTGTGGACTCCTAATTACCGTGTGGGCGCTGGGGACTGTAATCTATAACCTGTAAGCCCTGCTTGTTCATGTTCATGTTACATGAGCCTGTGAGCCCTGCTTGCATGCCCTGCTGATGCTTGCTTGCATGCCTTGCATCCGTCCATGCTTGCCGAGATCAGCGCCAAGTCTAGGCACGACACGATTGGTACTGAGGATGTGACCTTTCTGACGCCGCTCATATTCCAGCCCAGCTCATGTGCCTAGGGGTGCTCGGCGGGTGTGATGATTGGCCTTCCTCAGGATCTGATGGCGAACAGCATGGTAAGACGGTGTGAATACAGCTGGTGTGCCTTTCATGTTGCGTCGGACGGTCAAGCAAGCGTATGGCTTGACACGACCCACGAAGTGAGGCGCTATGAGTATACAAATGTGACTGAACACCAGCAGAAGACAAATAAGCTCATAACTACGCCTGATTTTTATGCTTCGTCGACTTGGGCAGTAGCTTTGTACTGCCAACTGTACCTGAACCCTATTGCTCCGTAGGCCTGTGCAAGGGCAACGGCACCATGCGCAAGCCTGTAGTGGTGGCATTATCGGCATTTGCCGTGGTGGCTGTCCTTGTTTTGGTCATCGTGCCCCCCGCGGTCATTTTGACGCGACGCAACAAGGACGATGGTACCGATACTCCGACACGCCCTGGTGCCTCTCAAAGTGGGTAGCTGCGCGAGCATCCGCAGGGATGGTCGGACAAGCAAGGTTGACATGACCTCAAGGATACACAAGCAATACATGCAGCGTGCCGTGCATGCGCTGTGCACACCTGCCGTGCGGCCTCTATGTCTATGTATAAACAAGCAGTGGGGTCGATTGGCTTGAATTGGCGGTGACCAGCTGCTTGTGCTGATGTTTGGGTCGCGTCAGCCAACAGTGGTAATGCCCGCCTGTGCATCTGCACCATGCAATCCAAGCCAACTGCCTTCTGCCTGCTTCCCGTCCATCGCAGACACCACTGCTCCCCCTCCCAACGCTATCACCCGGCCGCCCACGCCACCACCTCGCCCTCCACTGGCTCCTGGGGCCACCATCACCCCTGTGGCCATCTCCATGACCCTGGATGCGGACTACGGAACACAGGTGGCCCCCAAGTGAGTTGTAGGTGGCATTGGTGCATGTGCATGTTGCAGCTTGCGATTGCGTTCGCATGCGCATGCGCAGCTGCATGCGGAGTGTGTTCCTCTGACGCAGTCATATCAAGGGTCATGTCACACTCATGTCATGGTTCGGCTGCATGACAACTCGACCACCTGCACACCACAATCCAAAAAAACAATCCATTCACACACGCACACGACTACCACACCCACCATGTGAAACACCGCTTGCATACACCAACCTACATCAACGTTTGTGGTTGCCCCCACATGCAGCCTGGCCGCCTTCATCGCTGACACGACCGATGTTCTGTCTGCGTTCTGGGGCGCGCCAGTTAGCATCACCTCTGTACTGCCTGGCTCAGTGATCGTGGAGTACGATGTACAGGCTGAAAGCGGTACAGTGGAAGAGAAGCTGGCCAACCTGACAAACTCCCCCACTGCGTCACTCGTCAACCTGGGCGGGGGCGCGTGGTGGCTGGGTAAGTATGGCATCACGTCGGTGCTGGGTTCAGCGCCCATCCTGTCCTCCCCCTCCCCGCCCTCCCCTGCCCGTGACCGTGGGGCACCTGGTGCCTACCCGCCTCCCTCTCCCTCTTCTGCACACCCCCCGCCCCATGCTGGCTCCGGCTCTGGTGATGACACGGGCCCCAGCACACCTGCCTACCCCCCACCACCTCACGACGACGGCTCTGGTTCTGGGGATATAACCATTGACACCCCTCCGCCTCCATCCTACCCCTCTCCATCCCCTCCCTCCTACCCCTCTCCTTCCCCTCCCTCCTACCCCTCTCCTTCCCCTCCCTCTTACCCCTCCCCTTCCCCTCCTTCCTATCCCTACCCCGCCCCTCCATCTCCACATCACGAGCCTCCCACATCCCCCTCCCCTGCT